>PKSG01000008.1:0-26543 GCA_002916505.1 Tolypocladium paradoxum | reverse complement strand
GATGACGGCCGCCAGCGAGCCCTCGTGGACGGGGTACAGCAGCGGCGCGACGAGCAGCGCGAGCGCGGCGCGGGCGGACCGCCGCCGGGGGAGGTGGTGCAGCTGGTCGGGCACGCGGTGCCTGTCCAGCGGCAGGGCGAGCATCTCGGCGGCGGTGTAGGCCCTGGACGGGCTGAAGCCTGGGAGGTGGACGTCCAGGTCGCGCAGGGCCTGGCGGGTGAGGCGGGCGAGGTGGAGGGCCTCGTCGGCGGCGAGGTCCGGCGACGAGATGTCATCTGCCATGGTGAGAGACGGGGCGTCTAGTTGAACTTGCGTTGCGGTGGCCATGTTGAATGCTGTTCGTGTTCAAGGAAACCGGCCTCGTGTGTTGGTGTCGTCGTCAAGCATGCGCTTCCAAGCCTGCGCTTCAGCCAGGCCGCCGTACTCGTCTTTATATCATAGCGACCTACCTTTCGTAGGTACGCATGCCTTCTCCATTCACGAACTATAACATACCCCAGCCACGGAACCTACACAACCACCCCTGCCCCCCATCGACGCCAGATCGTCAGCCGCAGCGCCGGCGCATGCAACATGGACAAGCTGTAAGGCGCAGGGCGTAGGGCGTCTTGGCTCCCGCAAGGCGCATTCGTGCAGGACAGGCTGACGGCGCTGGTGGTGGAGCCCTGTGCTGGCTGACTCGAAGCCCGACAACGACGGTTCCATGGCCTTCGTTGCTGTCGTCGCCGGACTCGCCCTGTGCAAGTTGAATGTTTTGTGTGGGCAAGGTACTTCGTAGGTAATTTTGGAGGCGCTGCGTCGTGAGAGCCTCGGGCCGCCCGACTCATCCGCTGCAGCATGCTGGCTGTCATTGCGCAACACGACCTCGCTAAATTCAAGCCTCACGTCGAGATTCATCTCTTCGGGGCCAAGGTCAAGCAACGAGATCCAGCCTGGCGCTTTCAGGGACCCCAATTCACTGCATCCAAAGACAAATCGACACATTGCCGTCGTCGTCATCGCATGGCCACATGGCAACAAGGAAAACACTCTGCATTGCTCACTCGTCCCTTCAATCTTGGCAACCAGTATCTAGTACACAGCGGCAGGGCCACTATTAAGCTGCCGCCATCCAGCCGACCCTCCCCTCACCACTCCCTCTCTAAATCGACCTTGACGCATCATCCCATCCCTGATCCCCTGCAAGAGATGACCGAGTTTCCTCTCGGCACCCAAGCGAGCAATCGGCAAAACCCCTAGTCAGTAGCTTCCTTCCGAGCCTCGTGCCGCGATATTGCCAAAGTACACAGCGGGTTCATCGTCAGGCAGCTCCCCCAGTGATGTTGTAGGTTGTGACGTCGTTTGTTGTTGTTGTGCAGCAGTAGTAATGACACAAGAAATTTACATGCCCTCAAAGTCGCCGCCGAGGTCGTCCTCGTCCAGGTCACCCTCCTGTATCTCCTTGGCCATCTCTCGCTCACGTTCTCGCGCCTCCTGAGCGTTCTTGAGCTCAAGCCGGTGCTGGTTCATGGGGAAGCGCATGGCCTGTAGATTAAGAATGCGTGTTAGTCTTGATACTGCTTGCTATGCGGGTTAGATTTGGGCGTAGGGGTAATGGTATACCTTGACGCTCTCGTCGTGCAGTGCAAGACACGCTCGGATTCGGTCGTGGAACGCCTCGCCGGGTTCCCTCGTGGCGTAGACATCGCCCACCTCCTTGCTCTTCATGAAGCCTCGCTCACGGTCCAGCGTAGCCTCGATGACGCCGTCTCGGATGGCCTTGGCCACAATGTACTCGGCCGACTCCTCACTGCCGAGGTGCAGGCGGATGCAGATGTCGCGCAGGGAGATGCGAGAGTACGACAGAGACATCATGCGGATGCCCGTCTTGATGACGTTCTGTCGCAGGCGCAAGATGAGGCTGTATGTGCCGTCGCGTCGGAAGCTATCGGCGTGGTCGGCGATTGCAATCTCAAAGTCCTCGAGGTTGCCCACCCGGACAGCCTGCACCAGCAAAAAGTACGGGTGCAGAGCATCCTCCAGCGACGGCAGGCGGAAGGTGGCGCGGTCAGGAATGTCTCCCATCAGCAGCTCAACAACCATCAGGAGCTTCGTCGCAGTCTGCGAGAAGCCCGCGGCGCAGTTGCTCGACGGCGCCTTGCGGGTGGCCGCGGTGAGATGCTCGTGTGCCTCGGTGTATCGCAGCTGGATCGCCCGGATTCTGCCGAGGTAGTACAGGAATCGCGCCACCTGGTTGTTGACTGCATTCTCGGGGAACTGGGTGTGCGATACCAGCAAGTCAGCCTGGCTGATGTGCGATGTCAGGAGGTAGTTTCGCAGGAGGAGAACGATGACGGAAGCCTGGGTGTCGATATCCTTTCGCAGGACGGCGGTTCGGAGAGCGGCGAGCAGTGTCGGTCGAATGGCAACAATGGGCGACTCGGGCGACGGCGGCAGAGGCGCAATGTGCTCGCAGAAGAGCGAGTAGTAGTAGTAGGCCTTGGCGGAGAGGGAATCTAGGGTACGGCGGTTGAGTGCTTGGATACGCTCACAGAGGTACTGAGAGAACTCGGCTCCCTTCTGATAGTTCTTGTTGTCAAATAGGTAGACCTGGACGAGGATGCCGAGGAAGATGTCAGTTTCGGGGATGACCTCTTTGGTCTCCTTCTTGGCGCCGTTCTTAGCAGGCTTGTTGTCGCTGTCCACCTCCATCTCGGGTCCAGCCTGGCGGCCAAGAGGCATGCTCTCGCGGCCGATGGCGACCAGGAGTTGCTTGGCAATGTTGCCGGACGTGACGGTCGCCGGGAAGGTGTCGACAACGACCTGGCCGATGATATCGGGCGTCAGGCGCTTGCGGATGAGGGAGATTGATCGCAGGGCTCGCAGCGAAAATCTAGCGTCGAACAGGGCCACGGCACGGTCTAGTAAGGCAAAGGTGCTCTTGATGTCTGCGGTAAGGGAAATCAGGGCGAGTCAGTTACTGGGCCTTATCGGCGAAGCCGCGAGGTGGACTCCGGCGCCGGCGTGGACGCTCGCGTGTTTTCTTACCTGCCACAGTCTGCACCACGGGGTCGACCTTGACCTCGCCGCCGTCGGCGTGGGCCTCGTCGCCCATCGACACATCGCCATCGGCATCTTGCGGCTGCTTCGACTGCTTCGAGGCCTTTGACGGGGGCACCACCACGGTCATCTCCTCGTCGCCGTCCTTGGCGGTCTTCTTGCCCTTGCCCTTGGCGTCCTTCATCTCGACATCCTCGTTGCTCCGGACGCCGTTCTCGAGGGGCTCTTTGCCGTTGCTTTTGGGTGTCTTGCCGGGCATAGCGTCCGGTTCAGGTCAGCGTGGACGAAGGAGAGTGGTGGCTGCGGGAGGCCTCGCGATGGCGACGGCGTTGGGAGGGTGGTGGTGGTGGTGGTGATGACACGAGGGATTCCGTGGCGATCGAATCGAATCGCGCCAGCGGCTCGTCTGCGTCCTCGCTGCAGGGCGCGCACGTGCAGCAGGGAGATTGAGGGCGAAAACGAGAGATCACGGCTGTGGTCGCCCGAGGGAGTGCGGCAGGAGGAGGCGAGGAGAGCGATGTCGTTCTGTGGTTCGCTGTTTGGCTGGTCGTTGAGGCTCGGTCTTTGAGGGAAGGAGGTTTGAGCTCGAGGTTGAGGAAAGCAACACCCTAGGGCCCCGGAGCACGGGCCAGCAGCAGCAGAGACGAGGCGCGGAGGTACCTGACGCGGGCGGCAGCGCGCACGCGACGCAAGGTACCCGGTACGTACCGCGCGCGGGCGGCAGTGAGGCACAACGGTCGTGGTGAGGTAAGCCGGAACAGCGGGTCTGTCGCAGTGACGTTGCCGACCTGCTGCCTGCCTCACCAAGTCTCGTAACCTACCTTACCCCAGGCTACCTAACAGAGAAGAGCCAGCCTACTTCATACCATCCAGAGAACACCCCATCCTCCGCCGATAAGATGCCCAATGTCCAATCCGGCAATGACAAGTCTTGCCTGAGCGGGCCGCCACACAGTAGAGGCGACGTCTTGGGTGCAATGCGCCATCTGCTGGCGCCAATGGCCTACTCCCTCCAACCGTCAGGCATCGTCGGGTGTGCATCTATCTGTGCGCCACGGGAGCAGCCGTCACGAGACCGATTCATCCATTTATTCACTCCCGCCCAGACTCAGGGTCCCAATATTGTTGCTCATACTAAAGCAACAGCAGCAGGGTGGAAAGCGAATAGAAAATTTGGCCCATCTCCCCACACCCAATATTTGAGGTTCCTGTCTTCCCCACTCCCGTCCTCCTCTTACGGCAGTGTAAGGTTCCTTGGATAGTCTGATTGCTGAACTCTCCTGGCTGAACAGGATGACGCTGCGGCAGCACTACGGGTGACTGTGTCTGCCGTTTGGTTGCAAACTGGCAGACCAAGAGCCGCAGCGCCGAGCGACAGCGCCTAGCACCGGCATGGCGAACCGTCATGCCAAACGATCAACTCATCCACAGGCACATCCCAAGCCAGCAACCTGGCCGTTCCATTAACAGGGCCTGAATTCAAAGCCGATGGTACCATGCAGAGCCTGACCAACTCCCCGTACTTGCCCGTCCATGTAACCTTGGGCCTGCCATGGCCATCCCCCTAAAGCAAAAGAATTAACGAGCCCCAACGCCAACCTAGATTTCCGTCCGTCCATCCGTCCGTCCATCCGTCCGTCCGTCCATAGTACTCTGCTCGCAAATCCATATGCCAACGGCGTCTCGCCGCATAGGGGTTCACGCGCCCATTACAGGTCCCCCTTGCCCGGCATGACTTTGGCCGCCTGTACCGCGCTCATCTTCGCGATCCATCCAGGCGACGGCTGGACCTTGCGGACGGTACGCAGCTCGTCCGACGAGTACCCTGGCACGCGGATGTTGTACGTTCGCTCCAGGATCAGTTGGATGTCGCGAATCTCCAGTACCTTGGAGCCACGCTCCTTGGAGTTGCGGCACGCTGCGTGGAGGACGTTGTCTACGAACAAGTCAGCCATGTTCAGAATGTTCTGCAATCGTGTAGTTAGCAATCGTGCTCATCATCCAGCATAGGCGTGAAGAATGTTCCAACCTCTTCAACTTCTGGCGAAAGCTGGTTGCCGTCTTGTCCCTCGGCAGACCCTCCGCACACCTGTCGCACCAGCTCATCCAGCTTCTTCTTGCTGAGGATGTGATCACCCTCGGCATCGTGGTTGTAGGCTGGGACCCGGGCGACCGGTGGCTGGTTCATGACACCTCCAAGGGTGCCGGTGCCCTGTGACATGGTTGGGCGCCCTGCGCTGACGCCGCCGCCCATGGTGACACCTTGAGGAACGGCCGTGGCCTTTTCGGGGAGCTGCTTCGGAATCGGCATCTTTGCTGTCATACCGGTCTGCTGCTGTGTTGGGTGGGCGTGAGGGTGGCCCTGTGGTTGCATGGCGCCAGGGTTCATTGCGCCGGCTGTTGATGAGGGTGTGCCCACGGCAGGCTGCTGGCCGGCTCCAGGTGCGCTTCCTGGGGTGCTGGCTGCTCTCTGGTTTGCGAGAGACATGGCAGCAGAATGGCTGAGCGCCCGGGTCGGCCCCGCGGCAGTGACTGGGGTGGAAGACTGCGGTGTCTGCACTCGCGCGGCTCCCTGGGCCGGAGGTGCAGACGCCTGCGCATGCGCTTGAGCTTGCACCTGGGCCTGGGCCATGGAGGTTGCAAGAGCTGTGTTGACGGGAGCCGGATGCGTCTGCTGTGCCTGAGGCTGCCCTTGGGGCTGCTGCTGAACAGCTTGGGCGGCGTTCGGGACGGGCCGAGACTGTGCCTGTGCCTGTGCCTGCGACGGCGTTGGCGTTGGCGTTCCGTTGGCTGGGGATGCTCTGTTCGCAGCGGCCATTTGCTGCTGGTTCTTGGCGGCCTCAAGGGCGGCATTGACCGGCGCAGCGGCGGCGCCCTGGTTCGCAGCCTGTGTCCTGTTCTGTGCGGCGTTTGCGTTGTTCAACGCCTGTGCCGCGTCCGTCTGCTGTCCAGCGGGTGCCGCCGCAGGTCCAGCAGCGCCGCCGTCCTGGTTTGCCTGCTGCGTATTTCCCTGTAGGATTTCTTGCTGCTTGCGAACGCCCTCCACCCACTTGTGTGCCTCGGCGTAGAACTTGAGTTGCTGTTCTCGTCGCGCTTGATATTGCCTCAGCTCCTCGTCCTTGAGCGGCTTCCCCGCCACAGCTCGCTCTTTGAAGATCTTCTCCATGCTTGCCACCTTGGTGTTACTATTCTCCATTGTAAACAGCGCCCGGGCATATCTCTCCTTCATCTCGCTCACCCACTTGTTAACTTCGGCGGGCGACTTATCCGCCAGTTGCGCCGGCGGTCGGAAGATCATCTTGCTCGTGTGTTGAAGGATGTTGTCGGGTATCCTTGGCCGCTGTGCTGGCGTTGGGGCTGGTGCCGCCACCGTATTCGATGGCGCTTGCGGGTTTGGTGGTTGGCCAGCCGCGGTGCCCGCCGTGTCGCTGCCCCCTTGGGCAGCATTGCCGTTGCCGGGAGCGACCTGTTGCTGCTTCAGCTGCTGTTGCGCTTGTCCCTGCGCCTGCGCCTGTGCCGCCACTTGTCCAGCGGGGTTCTGCTGTGCAGAGAGCGGCCGGACAGGCGCCTGTCCCCCTTGCTGTTGACCTTGGTGTTGCGCCTGCTGCTGCGACTGCTGACTCCGACGCTGCTGGATCTTAGTGATCAGCATCCGCGAGAAATCGCTAATCTTCTTCCTCGCCGCGAGCTGGTCAGGGCTGTTGGTCGGCGAATTGCTGAGCTTATCCCATAGGCCCCTTAGCCCGGCCTCGTACCTGGTCTTTTCCTCCTCGCTGAGCATGGGCAAGCCGCGTATCTGATGCGGCTGGTACATCGGCGGGCCCCGCGGTTGCTGGCCAGCAGGGCCTTGCTGGCCTTGGGCCTGACCCTGCTGGGGCATCTGGCCTTGGGCGGGATTCATCTTCAGCGGTCTGATGGTGTTCGCAGGTCCCAGTGCTGGGAGACGGGGCCGGGGGTCGTGAACGGGTTCCGGACACGGCCGGATCGGGGAGAGTATACGGGATTCTAACGCGACGATAGGAGGACGATAATTGAAGCCAGGACTTGGATGCCGGATAACGACACGTCGGCTCGAATTCTACAGACAGTTGTAGCAAAGTTCGATGATGCCGTCAACGGACGACGAGGATGGGGTCGTCATAGACATGCCATTGGCAACCTAGGCGTCGCGTGGACGGAAAATTTGGCGGCCCATGTCTGGGGCTGGTGGCGCATTGCTGACTAAGTGGCCATGCACTGCACTTGTCGCCCTCTACCCTGGAGTTCTGGACTGTCGAGTGAACATGAACCTTTGTCGTTGTCCCTGCGGCATTGATTTAAATGAGTACCGCGTACCTCGGATGTTGCCATGCCCCTGCGCAGAAGCATTCGCCCAGGCTGCTGCTCCGGTGCGATTAGGGGACTCCGAGTGATGACATGCCCCTCGAATCATACGTGTGCACCTCTCATGAAGAGGACCGAAGATGGGTCATGGTAATGCAAGCTTGCAGACATTCACCATGGCGAAGCTTCAATCATCCAGGAAGATACCTACATGGTGGCGAAACGGATACCACCCACGTGTCATGCACATGGCATTCGCGCCAGGGCCGCCTCGGCCATGTCAAGGCGCCTGGAAACTGAATGGAAGCCCCCCAGTCACTTTGCTCAGCCCCTCCGGAACATCTAACTGTGCGCGTCAGTCATGTTAATCACTGGCCATGTGATATTTACGTGGGCTCGATTGCAATGGGCCAAGTGACTCGTCGCGGCCAGAACACGCCTTCTTGTCGGCATGGGCTGCAAAGAACTTGGGAGGCTCACAGTCGTGAGACCCGGTGGCCCGGGGCTCGTCTCCCGGTCCAGTTGCATTCGCCATGCACCGTGCATAAGGGCCGCGCAGCATGATGGGGCCTCCTCGAAACGCTTACCGTGGGACCGGCCGTATCAAGAACGTCGTTGATGCTGAAGTCGCCATCTGTCAACAAGCTCACCCGCGCCACGAAAGAGAGGTCCCAGTTCGACGAGCGCGCCGATGACGAAGAGCGTGCGATGTCGGCCAGTCAAGCACTCTTGCTCGAGACAAAAACGGTCCTTGCGTACAGCATCAGTCGCTGTTCGACGCGGCTAGTGCAGGGCCCGCCGCGCGATCTGATTTGGACAAGGCAAATTTTTCTTCTGTTTCTTTGATTGACTGACTCCTCGTCGGCGTGCGTTTTTACTGGAGCAACGGCCTTTTGTTGAGGGCAGGTCGCGGCGGCACGGGGGCGCATTCGGAGCATTGATGCCCAAGATGGCCCACGAGCCCTGCACGGGGTAGACGGAGCGGGTACTTGGGGACTTTGTCCGTCCCACAGAGCGATTTGCGTGCGGTAGGTACCTGGCGGTAGGTAGCACTGGTGATGGCGTCCGTGAACGGCGCGTCCGCGATTAGGCTGTCCTTGTCGTGGAGCGAGCTTATGTATCTCGCTGTTGGTGTTGCGAGGTATAAGACGGCTCGCGGCGCAGTCCCGGCGAGGCACGGAGAGATGCATCCACGTCCACCAGCGAGCGTGCCTGGATCGAGAACGAAGACGAAACCTCACCGGAACAGCTGCTCACACGACTGCTTACGAGTACTGGCAGCTTGCCTCGGCTCCCCAGACGACGCCTGATTCGAAATAGTCGAGGGATCCATCCCCTGGGTGCCGGCTTCGTACCTGACTTGGACCTTGAAACCGGCTTGGGCTACATTTGCCACGGCAGAGTGTCTCTGAAACAGCGGCATCCCAGTTATTTGCCATCCTGCGACTCTTATTATCGTCTCGCGTGTCCCCGGCGCTGCTGGCTGCCCATTCGTCTCATCGCCGCTCGCCATCGTCAGCCTCTCAGCTGAGCAAGAAGCTCAGACTCCAAGCGCCGGCGGCTTCCCCGTCCGCTGTCATCCTTGTCTGGCCTGGACCAGACAGCGCATTGCAGCGGGCCGCAGATCTCCTGACTATAATTACCATACATACTGCCGGCGCTCCCATCGCATTTACCTGGTTGCTGCAGGCCACCCTCCCCAATCAGCCTCCTCTTCCTCCTCGCTTCCCATCTGCCCAGCCCATCTGGACTCACGACACACGCGGCGTGTCACGGTGTCCTGTACCAGCCAGCACCAGACCGCGAGGGACAAGCAGGCCACCGCCAAACCTCCAGCATTACTATCATGACCGCCAACACTAGCCGGATATCCTCTTCTCCGTGCTGGAGGTTTCTCCTCTGGGTCCTGACTCCCTGACGCCGCCGTTGATCTGGCCCGACCACGCTCCGCGGGCCCCAGCAATCGCGCGTCGAATTACCGCAACGATAGCAAGAAGAAAAAATCGAGCAAAAACCTGGGCTGTGCGTTGCATCGGGCGATGCTCTGCGGCTTCTGCTTTGCTGGCTGCGCATCCTCCCTGCCTCCCCCGCAGCAGCGACTTTTTTTGCCTTGCCTTGCACTGCCATCCCGCTTCCGCTTCCCCACACACTGCAGCCGACTCTCATCTGATAGGATCACCGGGTTGAGCCTTGGAGAGTCGGACGATCCAATACGTTCTATTTGCCCCGGGGCAAGTGGGCGGGCGGCTCTGGAGAGAAGAGTTGGCCCCCAAAGAGATATCCCCAAAGAGATATCCCCATCTCCACCTATACGTTTCTACGGCCCGAAGCCGAAGCCCTTCCCTCGATGGCCAAGATCAAGAACAACCGGCGGCGCGGGCCAAACCTCAAGCTGCATCTCCATGGCGCCTCGGACCCAACGTCGCCGCCAGAAACCCCCACAGCGTCGCCGCTGTTGGCCCGCAGCAAGCATCCCTTCCCCCATCAGCAGCAGCAGGCGCCGCTGTACCGCTACTCGCGCCCGCTGTCCCAGGACCCCAACATCAAGCCCGTTGGCAACGGCCACCAGTTCAGCTACCAGCCGGCCCTCGGCCCGGAGCAATTGAGCCCCCGGTCGTCGTCGTCGTCCTCCGATGACGACGAGGATGTCGACGAGTCGGACTCGGACGTCGACTCGTCCTCTGACGAAGGCATTGAGGGCCACAGCGTGCCCAACTCGGCCGCTGCGCACGCCTCCGACGAGCGTCAGTCTGAATCTGACGAGGACTCTGAGCACGAGTCCGAGTCCCGGTCCGAGTCCGGGTCTGCCTCCGGGTCCGACCCGGACGCGGATGGGTCTGTCCGGAAGAACCACTCCGTCCACGTCATCTCCACCACCACCACTCTCGAATGCGAGTTCATAATAGAGGACATTGATCCCATGGACAGCGAGTGCGAGGGTCTCGACGTGTTGCGCCCCACCGAGATCGAGTCGAACCGCAGCCGGTCGAGGTCCCGCCACAAGGACCTGGACAAGGGCATGATGCAGGACCTCAAGAACCTCAACTGCAGCAACGAGGCGTCCGACAACGAGGACGGCGGCCTCGCGCACGGCTACGACGAGGACGAGGAGGCCTTCCTCCAACGGCGGCAGGAGCTGCGGCGCATCCGCAGAGTGAGCATGTCGAGCAGCTTCGGCAAGCGCACCCACAGCGAGCTCAGCGACTCGGACAACGACGACGCCGGGACCCTCGACGTCAACGACGTGGGGTCCAGCGCCCGGCGCATGCGGAAGAGGCTGCACCGCGGCAGCCTGCTGTTCCAGGACCCGCCGGAGCCGCGCATCGACGAGCTGGAGGAGCCCGACTCGAGCGAGGACGAGTACGCGACCGTCACCTCGCTAGCGAGGGAGCTGCCATACTACACCATGGAGATTATGGAGATGGACTCGAGCTGAGGACACGGAGTCAGCTGTCCGGGACCAGCCATGAAGATACGATACGACGACGATACGAGCATGGCGGACGGAGTATACCTTACTGCCACATGATGCCGCGTCTGAACCCGCCGCGACTTATACGATGATGATGACGGACAATACCTTTGTTGATGAAGATGCTTTGCGAGGACCTTGGACGAGCTTCTGGGAGAATGACGACCTTTTATATAGACGGGGCTGACCTAGCCGGAGACGCCGCATCGGGCTGTGTCACGCATGCGGAGCCCCCGGTTCTCCTTTTCGATACCTCATAGACCGTTGCTTTTTCATCTCTCCTTCAGTCCGTCTCGGGCTGCCCGAGGATCTGGGCCATATGCACATGGAGCCACGAGCCGAGGAATCATGGCGGGCAGGGACATATTCCGTGTACTTTTTCTTCTTCTGTCTCGCATGCTCATAGACCAATATAGAACGTTGCCTTGCTTGCTTCATACCATGTTTTGAAACCTGCCGAGGTGCTCGTCCCGCATGTAGCCTTGCTGCTGCGTAGCACCTCTCCCCTGTGGATCCTCCAGGATGACGCAGCCCCGAGGCATAACAGATCCCCGGTGCGTGCTTAGAACGAGCCTTGGGGATTCTCTTGTCTTATCTGATATTTTTAGTCACGCGTCGGATCTCCACTGGCCCACCGAGACGGATTGCTTTAGCACGGGAACGAGGAGTCGAGGTGTTTAGCGACTTCCTTGCGCCTTCGAGGCTCGAGAATGTAGTGGTGCGGACGTCTCGGGTCCGAGATCACCGGGCTCTCTCTGTGTCTTGAAGCTTTCTCTTGGCTGCACCGAGATGGGTGGCACAAAACGTAATCATGGCTTCAGGACTCGGAACTGCGGCTTGGCTCGGGGGTATCAAGTGAAATAGTATCGGCATGGGCCCGATTGCAGCTCCGGCCCGAGGCCCGGCTTTAATGCTGCTTAACTGACTGCCGAAGAGTCTGGATCGAGGCTGCTCTGTATAAATACCGAGTTCGTCCGTAGGTGTATAGGAAACAACAGCGAATGGCTATAATCTTGAGGGCCGAGATGGTCCCAGATTCCATGGTTTCCGAGTTCAACTGGGATGTGCGTTCCTGCTGTAGCCCATCCCGGCATGTGGAGACATGCACAGCATCATTACTTGTACTATCAAGTTTCTGCCGCAGGACATTGGCAATGTTCACGAAGTACAGAGAGACGGGTAGGCCACGCGGACGGCGATCGAGATTCCCGGGAGTCTAGGCGAACAAGCCCGCCAGACGGATGCAACGCCGTGTATGTAGATTGCGCGCTTGATAGGATACAGTCGATGGACGAGTGCGGCTGTACACATGGCGCCAAGGAGGGCTGACTCGGAACTTGGACCGTGGCCGGGTCGGCGCTCGAGTTCCAACAGCATGGAAGCCATTATTACCTAACAGCGCCCGGCGTGGCACCGTCCAGGAGGGCATCCGCATCCACAACGGTGGGTAGCGCCGGCTTGCACCGGGGGGTGGTACCTGGTCGGTACGGGGGGCGCGCGCGGCGCTGGGGCTCTCGGCGCAAGTTCCTCTAAAGTTGACTCCGCCAGCAGGACCGGAGGTGCGTTTAAACGACAAGGAATGGAGGGGTCGCACGTGCGGGCGCGGCAGCGGTCCCGGGTCTGTCTGTCTGTCTGTCTGTCGTGCGTGCAGCGCGTGGCCAGCAGGCGAGGTGCTGCAGACGGGAACCAACCGCCGGCGGGCTTGGAGCGAGGGCGAGGACGGTGACGGTGTGAGAGCCAGGGATGATGGAGGCGGGAGGCAAGATTCCAGGAGCAGACGGATCTGGGTGATCTTAGATTCATCGGTTGAGGGAAGAGTCGAGATGGAAGCTGTAGTCGGCGCCGTTTGGACAGCAGCCGTGGCGGGCAGCGTCTCCGTGTCGACGCTTGGAGTCTTGGACTCTTGCCTTGCAGTGTGCACCCTGGTCGCACTGGACCCCGAAGGGAGACGGTGACGTCGGCGGAGAGAATGACGGGCTCTTGCTCTGCGCCGAGAGCCCAATTGGCGTCGATGCCGTGTCTGGTGTATCAAGCGAGGTTGGCCTCGGAGGGCCTCTGGCGGTGCTCCGATGCCTCCACACTTACAGACATGCACGCACGCACACACGCACCTCGTCGACCGTCACTTGACGCGCCAAACCGGCGGCCCCGGGCGGCCGTTGTCGTCGTGGCGGCACTCGCGGAACCCACCCGAGCCTTGCCGTTAAGTGACACTCCGGGGCGTCAGTGCCGTTAAGTGACACTCCGGGCCACCAGTGCCGTCAAGTGACCCTCCGGGGGCGTCATCGGCCCTTGGCACTAGGCAGTCTAGCACGATGCCCTGCTGGACCTGCACTTAGGAGTATAGCTCGCCGGATGCTAGCCTCACCTTGCGCCGCGCTGCTCCGTGTATTTGAACCCCCATCGCCGAGTCAGTTTTCACGTCTCTCCCTCTCCCTCTTCCTTCTCTCCTCCGCCCTCTGTACACTCACATTCATTCCTCCCGTCGAGTTGTTGCTGGCGTCCGCTTTGTTGCAGGCTTCGCCCCACGTCGTTGGAAACAAGAAAACTCCCCAAAGCGCTTCCGCCATGAACACCAGCACCGTCGAGAGCCGCTTCCTCACCCAGCCGGGCGACCTCGGCATCGTCGCCGTCGGCTTCTCGGGGGGACAGGTATGTGACATCAGCGTGCCCTTTGCCCTCGTCTCCCTTGCCGCACCCCTGTCTCCCCTCCCTTGCCCTTATCTTGCATACGCCCCTCCATGTGCTGCCCCTCCATCCATCCATCCATCCATCCATCCATCCATCCCACCACCATGACCGTGGCCGTCACCGGATCTGGAGACTAGAAGGGAGGCTGACGTCGCTCGCGCAACCTCCAGCCCAAGGCCGGTGTCGACGCCGGGCCCGCCGCGCTCATCGACTCGGGCCTGCTCTCCGAGATCAGCAATGAGCTCGGCTACCGGATCCACGGCGACCAGCAGGTCAACCTGTACAAGGAGCTCGTGCCCGAGTCGGACCCGGACTACCGCGGCATGAAGAACCCGCGCACCGTGTCGGCCGTCAACAAGAGGCTCGCGGCGCAGGTCTACGAGCACGCCTCGCAGGGCCGCCTGGTGCTGACGCTCGGCGGCGACCACAGCGTCGCCATCGGCACGCTCGCCGGCTCGGCCAAGGCCATCCGCGAGCGCCTCAACCGCGACATCGCCGTCATCTGGGTCGACGCGCACTCCGACATCAACACGCCCGAGAGCAGCGACAGCGGCAACATCCACGGCATGCCGCTGGCGTTCGCGACGGGGCTGGCGCGGGACGACAACGACGAGTACTTTGGCTGGATCAAGGAGGACATGCGCATGAGCGTCAAGAAGCTCGTCTACATCGGCCTGCGCGACGTCGACGCCGGCGAGAAGAAGATTCTGCGCGACAACGGCATCAAGGCCTTTTCCATGTTTGACGTTGACCGGTAAGTCCCCATGCGACCCTACATTGCGTCGCATCGAGACGTGCATGAGCCGGGACGCTGACCCCTGCGTCGCAGTCACGGCATTGGTCGCGTCGTGGAAATGGCGCTCGCGCACATCGGCACCGACACGCCCATCCACCTGTCCTTTGACGTCGACGCCCTGGACCCCATGTGGGCGCCCAGCACCGGCACGCCCGTCCGCGGCGGCCTGACGCTGCGCGAGGGCGACTACATCTGCGAGAGCGTCCACCAGACGGGCCAGCTCGTCGCCATCGACCTCGTCGAGGTCAACCCCAGCCTGGCCGCGACCGAGGCCGGCGCGCTGGAGACGGTCAGGGCCGGCTGCTCCCTCGTGCGGTGCGCGCTGGGCGACACGTTGCTGTAGACGGTCGTTTGGTGCCTGGCAGATTGCGGTGGATGGTTGGGTGGCTCTTTTCTTTCGAGGTTGGCATGAGTGAGGACGGTTATCAAAATTGGGTTTTCTTGGGCAGCCGGGACGAGGTGTAAATGGCATGCGACTCAGATACTCCTAGACGTTGTCCTTTATCTTGATTCGGAGCACATGGATGACTGATCCCTGCATTGCTTCACGGTGATGCAAACTTATCGACTGTGGTGAGCTGGCTCGTGCAGCTGCCCCGACGCGACGAGCCCTTGCCATGGACTCGACAGAGCTGGCTGCCGCTGTACTCGCAGTTGACCTGCTGGCTAGTTCCACAGAGGCGTCTTGGGAGGGAACAATGGGCGTCTGAGCTGTCGGTCCTCCGCAACGGGCCAAGAAGCTGCGTCACACTGGGATGGAGATGGCGAGCATGAGGATGGCGGAGACGCCCGAGGCGAGGAAGGATGCCGCGGAGCTGGAGAGGCCGGCCTGGGCGAAGAGCACGGGGGCGTGCTGTTTGGGTGTCAGATAGCAGATGTCTCGAGTCTCTGCCGAGTCCCAGCCATTCCGTTTATTTCTTCACAAAAGGGACATGCGACGAGTTCGGAGCGGGCTGTCGCGGGACCGCCGGCACCAGCTTCGGGCCGGAACATGGCCCCACTCACGGCCCAGCCTCCCGGTTGTCGAGCCTGCCTGGGCGTGGCAGGAAGTCCATCCGACAGGCCAGCGGCCGCGCGTCCAGCCTCATCACCAGGGGCAGCATCGTCACCCGCTGCTGCATCCTTCAAGCATCGCGAGAAGAGAGCATACGCTCACCGGGCGCCACCGCCATCTGCCAACACGTCTACGGTGGATTCTGCCAGGGACGCCCCCCGCTGCTCCACGACCACCTACCAGTAGGTACCGGGTACCGACCCAACGCCCCCAACAACGGGCACAACAACACCGCTGGGTCGCAATCACAACAGCCAGCGCACACGCACACGCACGTACAGCGCGACAAACAAGGCGACAGACGATGACGACCCGCCGCCGCGGCCCTGAGACCAGAAACCGCTCGCCGTTCTCGTGCCTGTGCCTGTCTTCGTAGCCGCGGGCCAGGTGGGGCCTTGGGCTTGCAGGCATCTCGGGCGCGCATCGTCCCGCCTGCTCCATTGCCCGCGACGTGGCAGCCCGCCCGCGCATTGGGCGCTGCGACGAGGGCTATCCCGTGCTACTCGGCGACTGCCAGGTGCTCGATCGATAAAAGGGCCATCCCTTTGTCCTGCGTGGCCTGTCTGACCGAGGCCTGCGTGGGACAAGCAAGTCTACGCGACAGCGTCAATCCGAAGAGGCGCGCGCGAGGGCAGGACGTCGTTCGTTTTGGTACTTGGGAGGGAGGTCGAAGGTGGGATTTCGCACGATATCGGACGAAACAAGCCTTGCCTGGGCTCCCGCGACGCTGCAGGCGAAGAGACATCTCGAGCCTTGTCTCCAACCGCCCGTCGATTCCCGCGCGTTGATCTAAACACCACCCGGTCCGAACCGCCGACCAGCGAAGACACATCCTCAACATGGCGGCGACGTCGATGCTGAGCGGCAGCTCCCTGGGCTACAACCGCAGGGTCGTCAGCCACATCCGCACGTACAACTGGCCGCGCTGGCAGCTCAACTTTTGGATCTTCGTCATGCTGCTCGCCTCGTCGAGCATCGTCGGCGTCTTCTCGACCTTTATCCAGATGCAGGGCCAGCTGAACCTCCCCGTGCCCTGGTGCGTACCTCGCTCTCCCTCTGGTCCCCCCCCCTCCCAGACGGCTTCGTTGCTGACAGCCTGGGCGTCAGGTACTTTCCCTACTGCATCACCGTCGGCGCGCTCGCGATCCTCTACATCGTCGGCATATTCTGGCTCATCGCCAACCGGCGCCTGCTCCCCGCCATTGTCATGATCGGCGCGTTCATGGTCTTCGTCATGTGGCTCGTCGGGCTTGTCGTCGTGTCCATGCAGCTCTGGGGGCCGAATGGCTCGGTGCAGAGCAACTGCAACCTGTCGGTGTTTAGCCAGAACCCGACGGGCAAGACGCAGGAAACACTGGCGTGGCTGCAGCAGCGGAACATATGTGCGTCGAGCATTCGAGCGTGCATCGTCATGGAGATCTGCTGACGCTGTGGTTAGGTCAATCGTGGCAGCTGGTCTTTGCCATGGGGCTCACGGGCGCCATCTTCCTGGTCTGGGTCATGATCATGGCATACCAGGTCTTTGTCAACTCATGATTTTGAACGTTGACCATAGCACCTGGTCGTAGCGACATGATGGCGCCCTGTGATATGTCGAGTTGCCAGTGCGCAACGACATATCTTGGCAACTTTCCCCTTGTTCGGTTGGACGACTTTCCATACACGTCTTGTATAATGTTGTTGTTTCTGTTTGGAAAAGGATGGTGCGAGGACATGCCCGGGACGGTGTTCTGGATTAGAGGCGTTTGGTCCGGGAGGCTTGGTTGCACAGAACAAAGAGCAGACAGCTACAGCATGTATTGTACGTATGCGCGGATACGGCAGCAGTTTGCTTGTTTGCGTTGGATTTCCATGGCTAGAATATGAATGGATAGGTCTCGGCGACCACGAGCTTCTTGGCGCCAGCATAGCCGAATTGCTTACTTATTCAACGGGCGGCCTCCCGTGCCTCGCTTCGTGGTGGGAGCTAGCAACATGGCTGGCGTGCGTCCTTTTCAGCTGGCCGGGCTGTCGCTGACGAAGCCCATCATCTCAACGGATCTACCCGACTAATGGGGTGTTTCTCTCTTCGTAGGTATTCCGTAGATGGACGAGCGTTGGCAGGGCCGCCATGTCAGGGACAGCGAGCTTCACTAGGAGAGCTTCACAGATGCCAAATCTCAAAGCCGGTCCGAGAGCCTTCGACCCCTCCTCTGAGCTCTCGCATCATCGGGCTCCTCCTCCGATAAGCTTACTGCGCCGCCAAGCGAACACGGCCCAGTCAGGGGTGCAGCTCGGGCGAGGGTGGATGTTGGTCGGCGTTTGAAGACATGGCATGGATTGGATTGGTGGGGAGGGCTGCTTGGGTGAGGCTCACTTATACGGGGCGTCGAGTAGCTGGACAGTTGGCACGCGGCGGCATGTATGAGCTGGATGTAGGCATCACTAGCGGATGATGCCATGATGTTCGGGAGAGGGTGCGCGCGTACATAAATATGCCACGCCCTGCCCCCTCCCGGCGAAGCTGTTGATCGTCCCAAGCGCTGGAACCTTGGATCAAGCCTTATTTCTCTACAAAGGTCATCATGGATTTCATCAAGAAGGCCGTCGCCGGCGCCACGGGTTCCTCCAGCGGTCAGCAGAAGCCGCAGGAGGGTCAGAAGCAGGACTACGTCGACAAGGGTAAGCAGTCCCCTGCCTCAACACCCGCCTCGCCGTGCGCCTGGACGCTGACCCTCGGTGTGCTCGGTCAGCCTTCGACTTTTTGTCCAAGAAGTCGGGCCACAAGCTGGACCCCAACGTCCAGGAGAAGATTACCGACGGCGGTCGCACCGCCTACGAGAAGGCCACCGGGTAAGTACCGCCGTGCCGATAGATATGCGCTGGATTGGCCGTGGATTGTTGCTGATTTTAATGTGCGCCGCGCAGAAAAAAGGTCGACCCCAAGATCTCCAACTAGAGAGCAGCAGATACCACGTCAATTTCATTTGTGTTGCATGTGACCTATCATGTGTAACATGTGTTTTGGAGCCACCGTCGTCGTTTCATTCGCCATGCAGCTCGAGCCTGCGAGCCCATGCAGGGGCATGTTACCATGGTTCTTGGAGGCTCGGACAGCGGCATAGCGGCATCAAAGCGTACGAGTACTCGTAGTGTTGCTTTGGCCGGGGCATTCCAGAAGCCAAAGGCGTGACCGTGTTGATCCTTTGTTTGCCTTTGACCAGCTCGTGATCGTGGTTGCAGGGAGCGCTTGGGGCTCTCGTTCCCCGTGTCGCAGGTGTCTAGGGTAGGCTGATGCGCAGCGGACGAGCCGTTCCCTGTGTTCCCTGCAGTGCGCGCATCGTTCTAGCGCAGTCGGGAGCCCCAGGCTGCCCTGGCAACCGTTACAGACCCCTGTGCCTCCCATCTGCAAGGGAATCTTGCCGCTATTTTGGCCTGTCAGGTGGGCCTGAGCGCGCTCCCGCTGGTCCCGTCGCATGTGGCAGCTGCACGCGCATCGCCGCCTAGGTACTTGTAAGGTAGCCGGGCATCCAAAACGCGGCTTCAGCCTCGGCGACTTTCGCGACTGCTGCAAGCCCCTTCTCTCCATCCCTTCCAGCTCATCCCCGTCGGGTACGTGCGCTCACGCCATATATAAGCCATCACCGCCCCGTCACGCCAGGTCCCACGCTCGCTTGGCTAGGTGCGCCGTTCGAGAGCTGGGCCCTTCAAGATGCGCCATGGCCGACGATGAGAACCCCAGCGGCCAGACGAGCACCGTCCCCCAATCACGACCGTCCACGGCGAAGCGCATGCCGGGCGGCGTCACAGCATCGATGGCGACGATGGAGACGCATGCGCATGCAGATGCGCCCAACCCTGACGACTCGCTGACTCGTGCGAAGCCACGGGTCGCGGCAGCCGGCGGCGCAGAGAGCAGCTACGTCGACGCGACAGCCATGGACCGCACCAGAGAGGCAGAGGAGACGCTCACCGAAGAGGCCGTACGCGAACACCTCAGAGACGTCGAGTCCAGCTTCCTGCCCGCGCTGTCGCCCATCCCCACTGGGTCAACCAACGGCGAGGGCGGGGTGGACGACACGTATCTG
Organism: Tolypocladium paradoxum; assembly: GCA_002916505.1. NCBI lineage: Eukaryota > Fungi > Ascomycota > Sordariomycetes > Hypocreales > Ophiocordycipitaceae > Tolypocladium > Tolypocladium paradoxum. The sequence goes on along the minus strand of PKSG01000008.1, from coordinate 7,101 downwards.
TTTGATTCGCCTGACAAGGCCGCAGCGCAGCCCGGGCAGCGACGCGATGATGCCGATACGACTGCCGTGAGCAATACCACGTCGAGCCTCGAGAACCTCGACTCCTCGCCCACTGCTGCCGCTGCCGCCAGGTCCATGTCCCGCGCCGTCGGCATGGCGAGCCATGCGCACCGAGACACCGTCGCCGCCGACGACGACGGAGACGAGCACGAACACTCCCTCCTGTCTGCCTCTGAAGACGCCACGGCGTCCTTGTCGCGCTCCCAGTCCCTCTCGGAGAGGATGGACGCCGGCAGCACCCCTGGCAACTCGCTGCGCGTCAGCAAACGACCCAAATATCTGCGAAGCCGCTTCGGCAGCCAGCGATCCTCGACGTCGTCCTTTGTCACGAACCCAGAGTCCCACGATGGCAGCGACGCGACCGTCGGCCTCGGCCTCGACTACGCCCTGCACTCTGGCGGCGCCGTGCCGGCCCTGGGCATGCCGCGCGCCTCGAGCATCGTGCTCCCCCGATCGATCAGCATCGGCAGCATGGCATCCGGCTTCGGCCCCGACGACTTCGACACACCCGCTCACCAGCTCGAGCCTCTCGCCGAAATCGACAGTCCTCCCCCGACGCGCCACGGCGACTTGATGAAGACCCCCAGGGCGTCAAAGGAAAACCTCAACAACGCGCCCACCGACACAGTTATAGCCCAACATGTCAGGAACGTGCAGGTCCCTGAGTCGTTGGCCAAGGAGTACAAGTTCAAGAACGGCCTGCAGACGCCGCGGAGACCGTCCAATCTGACCGTCGGCTCGGCCACGACGGGCCGCAGCGGGAGGAACCTGACCCTCAAGGAGCAGAGCAGCACCATTGAGCGGCTGTCAAAGGAGAACTTCGACCTGAAGCTCAAGGTCATGTTCCTGAGCGACCGACTCGACAAGCTTTCCGAAGAGGGCATCAAGGAGATGATATCGGAAAACGTCGATCTCAAAACGAGCCTCGCGGTGCTCCAGCGCGACAACAAGATCCTGAGGAAGAGGGTAAAGGAGCTGGAGAGGCAGGCCAAGGAGGAAGAGGACCGACCGAGTACGGCGCGGAGCGGTGCGTCCTCGACGGACCAGACTGCCAAGATGGACGACGACGAGGCCCAGGAGCGAGAGGAGGAGCTCATATACCTGCGCGAGCGCGTCGAGGAGTACGCCACCGAGATTGAGCGGCTGCGAAACGAGGGTGTGCACAGGGAGTCCGAGAAGAGGAAACTGGCAGACTTTGTCAAAACGCTCGGCGAGCGGACCGGCGAGAACCTCGGCCACCAAGAGGAAGCTGACGTCTGGAAGGATCTGCTGGAGCAGGAGACGGCCCGCAGAGAGCAAGCAGACGAGGACAACCGGAGGCTGCGCGACGACGTGTTTCGCCTCAAGAAGGAAATGTCCAGTGGGCAAGGCACGGGGACGGGGACCTTGCACCACACCACCAACATTTACAACATTACCAAGAAGCACCGGGACCAGAATGCCTCACCCAGCCGCCCGGTGTCTGGCCTGTCGGGCGACATTGAGGGATCCAACGCAAACTTCAGTGCGGCCACTACCCTCGTTGAAGAGCTGCGGCGGGAGAGCGAACAGCTGCGCCACGAAAACGCCGAGCTCCGTCGCGAAGTTGGTGCCCAGACCTCCATGCTGACTTCTAGGAACCGCGAGAAGGACCGCTTGTACCAGGAGATTGAGGAACTCAAGATGGCGCAGCGTCGTGGAGGCGGTGTAGCGCCGTCGACCGTCGACAGTCTCCTCGAGCGATCTGCCTCCCGCGCCGGACACGAGAGGCCCCATTCCCGTGGCAGCGGCCAGACCAGGCAGACGTTTGCCGAGGAGGACGCTGAGCGGGAGGAGCTCGAGAACAAGCTGGCCGAGCTGCGGGACAATCTCAGCGAGGTCAAGCTGCAGAACCAGGAGCTGCAGCGGGAGCTCGAAGCCTGCATGGAGGACTTTGAGACTGCTGTAGAGGACAAGCGCGGGTTCGAGGACACGGCCATGACGCTGCAAGAGGACCTCGAGACTGCCATGAACGACCTGGTTGCACTCCAGTCGGAGCGCGACGAAGCCCTGCGAGAACAAGGAGATATGGAAATCGAGTTCGAGGCGCTCCGCCGCGAGGCACAGGAGGAGATTGACACGCTAGAGGTCGAGGCTGACCAGCGCAACGAAGAGATGCAGCGTCTTCAGGCCGATCTGAGGGATCGCTCGGAGAATTTCGACGCCTTGCAGGAAGAGATGCGAAAGATGAGCGAGGCCCTCATCCGCCTCGAAGACGACCAGGATACCAAGCTGCGCCGCATCCAGCAGCTCGAAGAGGAGCTAGACTCGTCCAACAAGGAGCTCGAGGAGTTCGAGCAGAAGCTCATCGAAGCAAACGACAAGAACCAGCGCCTCTCCGTGCAGCAAGAGTCGTCCCAGGGCGAGATTGCCTTTTTGCGCGAGGAGCAGGAGGCAGACAAGATCCGCATCGGAGACGTCGAGGCAGCGCTGGCCAACGCGGAGCAGAGCCTGCGCGAGGAAAAGGACCGGGCCAAGGAGCTGGATGGCCGGCTGCAGCAGGAGCGCATGCAGCGGGAGATGGTGGCGAACAAGGAAAAGGAAGAGGTGCAGCAGTTTGTCAACGAGCTCAACCGCGAAGCCTCGAATGCCAAGGACGAGGTGAGACGACTGCGTAAGAATCTGTCGTCTCGCGAGGTCGAGGCGACGGAGTGGAAGGAGAGGTTGATTGAGCTCGAGAACAATCTGAGAGAAGCCCTGGGTGACCTGAACGGCACCCGATCCTCGCTTCTCAAGGTACGGTTTTGTATGACCCTGATTGTGGTGGTCGGCGCTAACATGGCAAAGTCCATCGCCAAGATGCAGCGCGAGCTTGAAAACACCATTCGCGAGCTCGACACCACCAAGGCATCCTTGGTTGAGAAGGACCGCATCATCAAGCAGCGCGATGCGCTGCTCGAGTCCCATGCCCTGGAGAGCCGCAAGGTCGCCGAGCTCTTCGACAAGGAGCGCGTGGCGCACCGCAACACCAAGTCGCAGTTTGACACTTTCCAGAAAACACACCACCACCTCTCGCAGACGGCGAGCACGCAGGACGTCCGCATCGCCGAGCTGGAGAGCACGAGGGGCCAAGACCGGAGAAAGCTTGCGGTGCTGGAGCAGACTGCCCGCGACCAGCTGACCGAGAGGAACGAGCTGCTGCTGACGCTCTGGCAGCGGCTGAGCGGGCTGTGCGGCCGGGAGTGGGTGAACAGCAACGCGCTCGTCGACAGGCAGGCAGTGCCGTCGGTCGAGGTCATTGCCACCAGGCTGCCGGGCTTCTCGAAGAACCTCTTTTCCGCCATCAAGACCATCGAGACCATGTTTGGGTCCCTGCAGGCCAAGATGAAGTCGGTGGAGCGCGATCTCCACCGCGAGTACCAGACGTTGGAGAACAATCTCGAGGTGCGAACCAAGAAGCTCGACCGCCTGGAGACGATGGTGCGAAACTCGGTTGCCTCGGGTTCGCTGGGCCCCCAGGAAATGCAGAGTCGGATGATGAGATTGGAGGATGCATACCGCCAGCTCAAGGTGGAGAATGCGACGCTCAGGACGGCGCAAGATGTTCGCAGTCGCGCTGCTCAGTCGCATTCGGACGGCACCATGACTTACGCCGGAGGAGGCTCGCCGTCGCCGTCAGTTCCTCGCGGGCCCGAAGATCGCGACAGGAGCCGATCTTCTCGCTCTAAGCAGGAGAGAAGCAGTCGGTCTGCTGGCTCGGCGCGAACGAACACGGCCACGGGGATCCCAAGACCGTCCTCCGGGGTGGTCGGCAGCATGGATGTGGCGCTGGCCGGAGACGCGGGCCCGAGCAACAACGACAACCGATGGATGTTGAGGCTGCGAGACATGGAGTACAAGCTAAAGGCGGAGCGTGAGGGCCGTAACCAGGACCGACATGATGCCCGACAGCGGCTCGGCAACCTGGAGTCGGAGAACCGAGACCTGAGGGACAAAGTGAGACGCACCAACCCGGAGGCTGGGTAGCCGCCAGTCTAGCAGAGACTGGCAGGCAGGGACAGCTCATGACGACTAGACGTGCATCACAAAGTCCATGCGCACGTGTTGACGACTGCGAGTCTGTTTTTATACTGTACACTAGAGGTATCGCTAGGCCTGGCCATGGCTTTGGTATCGAACTTTTTCTATCAAGGTGTTGGAGGAAAGGGGGCAAGGGCATTGCTGAAACTATTTTTGGGTAGATGGAGTCTTGCAGTGTAATGACATCAAACGTGCGATGACTGCCACGAGACTTGCGCTGTTCTCTACGATGATCACATTGGATAAAGCCATGGAAGAGCTGGTATTCATCGACGCCGTTTACTACATGTCCCTCTAGTACGCGCCACCGCCATCACTCCCGTTGATCTCCTTGACCTCAACCTCAACCTCCGTATCTCCTATTCCTCTCGCCTTGGCCTCGTCCATGATGGCCTGCGTCGCGCTGGCCCCCACCCGCGTCACCCCCAAGCTCATGACTTGTAGCAGCTCATCCAGCGTCCGCACTCCGCCGGCGGCCTTGATCTGCACGTCGGGGCCGGCATGCTGCCTCATGAGCTTGAGGTGCGGCACCGTGGCGCCCCTGTAGCCGTACATGCCGTTGGGCTGCTTGACGAAGCCGTACCCGGTGCTCGTCTTGACAAACGCAACCCTTTGGCGGGTGCAGATGTCGCACAGGCGGACGATGTGCGCGTCCTGCAGGTAGTCGTTCTCGAAGATGACCTTGAGCGCGCCGCCGCGCGACGTGACGAGGCGGTTGACGGCCTCGACCTCGTGCTCGACGTAGTGCCACTCGCCGCCGAGGGCCTTGCCGACGTTGGCGACCATGTCGATCTCGGCGGCGCCGGCGCGCATCGCCTCGTCCGCCTCGGCGAGCTTGACGGCGTGGGTGGAGCTGCCGTGCGGGAAGCCGACGACGGCGCAGACGACGACGCCGGAGCCGGCGAGGGCGGCGGCGGCGGCGGGCGCGGCGTAGGGCTTGACGCAGGCCGAGGCGAGGTTGAGGGACCGCGCGAGGGAGAGGCCGGCGGCGATGTCGGCGTCGGTGAGGGTGGGGTGCAGGAGGGAGTGGTCGATGAGCTTGGCGAGCTTGGGGAGGGAGACGGAGACGGTCTTGGGGGCCATGGCTTCACTTTGATATATTTGACGGTCTTGCATAGGGTTTCTTGTTGGACGAGGGAGGGTTCAGCATGTGAGAACGGCGAGGACGAACTCCCGTTAATTACTGATCGAGAAGACAAAGGGCGCAAACGACGGTCCTCTATACGAGCTGTACGTGCTTCAGATGCTCCGACGCTCGCTCGTCTGTAAGTGACACGAGCCGATCGTGACGATCGTGCCTCGTGAGTCTCGCCACATGGTGGTGGTTGAGCCGAGGGGTGGTAATAGCGGACTTCCCAAAGCGGAAGCCCCGCGCCACTTACACGGGTAGTACCAAGTCCCGTCGCTCGGCCATATAAACCCAAAGGCATTCCGTACTAAATCTGTTCTTGAGCCATCGAAAGCTCTGTAGCACAGTGTGCTTTTACCTGTATTTCATCTATACGTGGACAGAATAGGCGTCATGCTGCGACCGAGTCTCGCCAAGATAGCCCGGAGCGCGCCCGCGATCAGCCGGCCGGCGTCCACGGCGTCGGCGTCGCAGAAGTCGTCCAAGAAGGAGGGCGACATCTCGGATGCCTTTGTCTCGCTGTCTGGAGCGCAGCGGGCGCCGCTGCCCGATCGGTTTCGGCAGCTCAAGTGCGACCTGGTACGGGGCCGGGAGGGGGCGGTCGCGGAGAGCTGGGCGCGGCTGCTGAGGCGGCTGCGCAAGGAGAACGACGTCATTGCCGAAAAGGGCTCTGATGTTATCCCGCAGGTTGAGTTTGCGGAGCTCGAGGCCGGGTGTGCGAAGCTGAAGGGGGAGATTCAGAAGAGAGGTGCTGTCGTGGTTAGGGGGGTGATTCCGGAGGCGGAGGCGCGGGCGTACAAGGAAGAGGTTGAAGAGTATGTGAGGAAGAACCCGCACACCAAAGGTCAGTCTACTTCCCATTGCTCGCTCTATTCGGCAGTAGAAACGTCTGCTTACCGACAATGCCCCAAGCCTTCCCGCCGAACGACCCGCAAGTCTACGAACTATACTGGTCCGCCCCCCAGCTCAAGGCGCGCGTCCACCCGTCCCTCCTCCGCGTGCAGCAGCACCTCATGACCTCCCTCTGGCACACGTCCTCGCCGACGGCCCGCATCTCGCTCGCCAACCCGCTCTCCTACGCCGACCGGCTGCGCATCCGGCAGCCGGGCGACGCGTCCTTCGCGCTGGGCCCGCACATGGACGGCGGCAGCGTGGAGCGCTGGGAGCGGCAGGGCTACGGCCGCGGCGGCGCCTACGACGGCGTCTTCGCGGGCGCGTGGGAGCGCTACGACCCGTGGGACGCGAGCGGGCGCGTCGACGCCGTGAGCAACCTGTACGACGGGCTGGGCGCGTGCTCCATGTTCCGGACGTGGCAGGGCTGGCTGAGCATGAGCCGGACGGGGCCGCGCGAGGGGACGCTGCTGGTGAACCCGCTGATGCACATGGCGACGGCGTACGTGCTGCTGCGGCCGTTCTTCAGGCCCGCGCGCGAGGACAGGGGGCCGGGGTACTTGGACGAGGGCAACTGGGTGTTTACGGGCACGGCGGACATGACGAGCGAGCTGCAGGGCGCGTCGCCGGGCCATGGCCAGGAGCTCACCGACGAGCTGCACCCGCATCTGGAGCTGGGGCGGACCATGGTCCACGTACCGCCCATCAAGCCGGGCGATTTCGTCGCCTGGCACTGCGACAGTGAGTCCCTCCCGTGGTCCGTCGCCCGCACGAGTCGATGCTGACACCGGCTCCCAACCCGCAGCCATCCACTCGGTCGACAGGCTGCACACGGGCCGCGCCGACTCGAGCGTGCTCTACATCCCCGTGTGCCCCGTGACGGACATGAACGCGGCGTACCTGGCGCGGCAGCGGGCGGCCTTCCGGGCGGGCACGCCGGGGCCCGACTTCCCCGGCGGGGAGGGCGAGTCGCGGCACGCCGG
>PKSG01001047.1:122280-132805 GCA_002916505.1 Tolypocladium paradoxum | reverse complement strand
ATCTTCGATACCTAGCTAGAAGTACTTAATAACTATTCCCTTATAATAAGCTAAGGGCCTCTACTATAATCGGGTATAGTATTATAGGCTTTGCAGAGATTAGGCTAAAAAAAAGTACTAACCTACTAGTTATATAAATAGAGACTTTTAGCTATATAAATAGTAATCCTCTATAATAATCTTGCTCGGGTCTTAACTACCTCTTTTTTTTTATGTGACTATTTTTTAGTATTATAATAGATTAGACAAAGCGTGGCCTAGCACTAACATTAGACAGCATCGTGAATCCTATGTAGGGGAGATTAAGCATGGTGTCTGAATGTACTTACGGACGGCGCTTTCAAAAGTCCTGTCCGCAGGAGTTAGACGCTAAACCATTTTAGGAAGTAAAAAAAAATGTTTTATATATATTATGTATTTTAAGTACTTCCTAAAATAGGTTAGCGTCTGACCCCTGCCGACATTACTTTTGAAATGCTGCTCCGTACCTGTCGCACACATCTGAGCACCGGGTCGAAGCCAATCCTCAAAGGGAGCTGAAGCTCCCCCCACTTTCCTCATTTAGGTCATGTGGCGGAAGTACTCCGTACATCCCACCGTAATGCAGATATGATGAAATATTGTTTCATTTGCTAGTGACCACAGAATATGACAGTGAGGCCCTGTGCCACGGGCGACCGTTCGATTACTCAGCTACCTTCAGCGATTGCCAAAACCCCAGGGCACTGGTTTGGCACTTCTCAGCGCCCGAAGTGTAGATTTCGTGTCCAGGAGCATCAATGACCTCCATCTTCGCACCCTCAATCTGGCTAACCAGCAGTTCCATATCTGCTACTTGAATAACGGCGCTGTTCATTGGAGCCAAGATAAACATGGGCAGTTTGACGGCTGAGATGAAAGGACGAACGTCCAATTTGGACAGAAAATCCGCATAGCCAGCCAACCCCTCGCTGTTTGATACCGCCACCTGATCAATCCACCATGTGACGTAGCCAGGGACAAACGACGTGACTGTTCCCTTGGAGTTGCTCATTGCCTCTGCCCAACCCCGACTCCCAAGGGTTCGCAAAGCCTCGGGGAAGCTGGGCAGCCCGAATGCAAAGGAATTCAGAGCTTGTTGGGGCAAATAGGTAGGAGAAGAGCATATGACGAGCGAGTGTAAGCGATGCGGATATTTGGCAGTCAATGCTATTCCGAGCATGCCACTAGTCGACTCTCCTAGAAAATGCACTTTGTCGATCCCTAGCTGGTCGAGTAAGTCTACAATCTCCTCCAAGATCGTATTCAGTGAATAGTCGTATTCTCCTGCAGTAGAGGAAGAGGAAGTTGGGAAGCTCGAGAGACCGTGCCCGCGCAGGTCTCTGCGGATAACTCGGTACTTTCGCGCCAGGCGAGGAACCCAGTGGTACCAATGCTGCGCAGTTCGACTGAAGCCATGCTGGAGCAAGATCACCTCTCCCTTATCCCAGGGGTCTGTGAAATCATCGAGGATATAGTGTGTGACCTGGCCGTTGGGATGACGCACAAAGCTATTGCCCGAGCTATCGTAGAAAGTCATGATGCAATATCCTGCTTTGGTGGGAACTGAGGTTTAGAGCAGATATGACGATGCAGGTTCAAAGTGCATTATATCTGGCGTGATTTGTATTCTACCACGCCCAACCAGACGTTCTAACTCAAATAAGTAAGTGGTGGAACCAAGTTTTGGTCGAGTCACGTATCAACTATAGACTCGACCGCCTTGATAAGGCCAAAAGAAATCACATGCCCACTCATTTCTGTCAAATAAGAACGAGTAAAACAAGCCAGCAAGCTTCAAAGACAAGCTCGTTGGAGCATTGAATGTGATGGATGTTCCTGACATGTGTTACGTAGTGGAGTAATTCACAGTGTTAGATTTTGGAACGAATGAGTACGTTATTTAAATTTCTTACATGACGTTCAGCTTCGCCATTCTTCTCACAGTATACGCAGATAATCTGTCAATGTTGATCTAAGTCTATACGGACATTGGGACTGCAACGCTGAGCATTACTGTCCTGCGAGAAACATGGACAATGCAAAGGCTAGCCTATCCCAACCGAAGACCGGAGCCAGCTGCCAAATGACGGAGCGACGGCCGTAGTCAGCAGGGTCCTTGCTTTTGAGGAATACACTGCCTGCGTTGCTCGGTGGTCCATAAACTTTCGCACCTCCGGCTTGAGCATCATGAGCAGGAAAGGCCTCTTCGCCGTTCACAAACGTGATGAAGTCGCGACCGAACGCTCTGGCACTTTCCGCCTGCTTGGAGTCTAGGTGCTCGTTGAAGTTTTGGAACAAGAATGCGACATCCAAAATGTGCACGGCTTCGCCACAGCTAGGGCCATCCCATGGGTTCGGCTCGTTGAAATGGTAAATAAACGACCGCCGTGGGAATGCTTGTGCAATGGTGAATACGGGAGCGTAGAACAGAACGTCGTTTAGCACTTGTAAAATGTTTGTGAGTGCCTCATCGTCCGAGCTCTCGGTCGTAATATTGTATGCTTCCAAAAGCGCTTGGAGAGTGTTGTCGTTGTTTGTCGAAGTCGACGGTAAATTGCTGGCTATTGACTTCTTGAAAGCGCTGGCTATGCCCGCCTTCCGTGCCAAGAAGGCGGATTTCATGATCATGGACTAGGCGTATGTATTAGCGGACGCAGTTGTGAAGATCGTCTGTGTTGACTAACATCATTCTGACAATCACCGATCAAGAGTCGACGGCACCAATTTGTCCCGGGGACAACACTCGACACATCCGCAGAGCCCCATTGAGCGCAGGATAGATTTGAGTCGATGAGCTCTCCGTCAATCACTGGGTGAAGCGTCACATCAGGGCCGACGCGGGTCAGAATCAACTCGTCGGAGACAAGCAGAAGCTGTTTCAACTGTTCTGCAGGACTTTGAGATCCATCAACCTGGATCCTCTCCAGAACAACCTTGTACATCGCGTCAGCAAGTTGGAGAGGAAGTGGCGTCATGAGCAAAGAGGTCCCGCTCATTGAGACCAGTTGCTGGAAGAGTGGCTTGCTTGACTCAAGATGGAAGGTACCTGAAACTGAACAGGACGTCCTTAGCTAGCGAATTACACCAACGGTTCCAAAGGCAGCTGCTTACTGCTTCCGGCACTCTGTCCAATGGCTGTCACAGAGTCGGGATTGCCGTGAAATCCAGAAATGTGGTCGCGAATCCACGCAAACGCCGCCTTCTGGTCCAAGAGTCCACGATTCGGCTTGACGCCGGCCTCGCGCAAAGCGGTGGAGTCAAGAAAACCGTAGACACCAAGGCGGTAGCTATGCAAGGGCACATCAGCAACTGCCAAGAGGCGGTTTGAAAGTGTGTAAGACGGCACTCACTTGATTTGCACACCCACAACCGGCTTGCCGATATCCTGACTGAGCTTGACAATACGCGTCAAGTCATACTGTGGCCAGGCGTTGGAGCCGATGGCGAAACCGCCGCCGTGGATGAAGACGAAAACAGGAAGCGGGCCCTTTGCATTTTCAGGGACGGCAATGTTAAGATTCAGGCATTCGGTGGAAGAGGTGGTGAATGGACCGTGCGGTAGGCTTTTCTGAATGAGACCAAGTTCCATATCACACGCGACGGATAGAGACGTGGCACCGGGCCTGTTGATCTGGTGGTCAGTCTGAGAGCCACATAAACGGGCGCCGTCTCTCACCCGTGTCGCGTAGCATCCAGCCCATCCGCAGCACGCTCGGAGTAGACCTTTGGAGCCGCGAAGGCATGCTCCAGAGATGCGTACTTGATGCCGCGGAAATATGCGATGCCATCTTGACTGGTACCCGTCACCCTGCCCAGCTGTGGATGGTTGATCTGAGACATGTTCATGGATGGTAAACTGAGAGTATGCTTTGTCTGTCCGTCTAAAACCAGTTTTTTCACTTTCTACTATCTTTAATGTTAATTCAGGCCCGATGTAGGGCTCGTGAAGTGCGATGTGGGGAAAACCCAAGTCAGTTGATGTGGGGTTGGCCGCATGTATTTAGTCACAAGGGTGCGTTGGAGAACTTTGAGGCTCCGACAACCGGGCTGATACGGAAATGTGAATGATACGCAAGCGGAGTGTGTATTCGCTTAGTTTAACACCGAGTCCTTCCAATTCTCGTCGCCACCCAAGTACCGAAACACCACGCGGGAGTCCAAGTCGGCGCATCGAGCATCTTCCGAGGCTTCCTTGTATACCTGAAGGCCCGCGTCGGCCAGGTACAAAGTGGCACCGGCACTCTTGGCGGCGTCGACGGCCAGGGAGAAGTCCTTGTACATCAACTGTACCTTGAAGCCGCCCTTGTACCCGTGGCTAGATGGCGCGTCCGGCGTGATGCCGGGCACTGGACACCACTTGTCGCAGATGGTCGATTGCGCGGTAGACGTTGAGAAGATCTTGGCCAGGATCCTCGGGTCCATCCCAGCCCTCATGGCCGAGTTCATGGCTTCTGCCGTGGCAATCGCTATGAGTCCCGAGCAGTAGTTGTTTGACAGCTTTGCAACTAGTCCCATTGACTGCTTGCCGCAGGGGATGATGGATTTGCCCATTTTACACAGCAAGCGCTCAAGTGTAGGCCAGCGCTCGTCATTTCCAGCGCACCCAACCATGAATGTCAGCGTTCCCTTCTCGGCGCCCAAGCTGCCTCCGGAAATGGGCGCATCGCAGAAGAATGCTGTCTGGTCTTTGCGGCGAACCTCCTCGGCAACCAGTCGAGAGGTTTCTGTGTCAATCGTGGAGCAGTCAATCAGGATCTTGCCTTTGATATTGGCTGCGAGCACACCAGCCGTCTCGTCCAGGAAGACCTTGCGTACGTGAGCCCCTGCAGGGACAATGGTGATCAGGATGTCCTAGAGGAGATGTTTTAAGCAGTTGAAGTGACAGTATCCACGGTCATGTGCGCTTACGGCTCGGTTTGTGACCTCGGCGGCCGTTTCGCAGATGTTAATGCGACCACTGGGTTGAGATGCCTCGAGGTTCGACGTGGCGGCAGCGAAGACGTCGAAGACGAAGAGTTTGCTTTCGCTGGGAAGCTTTTCTGCTAGGTTTTTAGCCATGGGAAGACCCATGGTCCCCAGTCCGATAAATCCCACTGATCGAGGTTCCATGGTTGCTACGAGACAATTATCGGTACAAGAATGAGAACAGCAGATGGAAGAGGTCAATATGTATGTGCAGGTCGATCAATCGTTCAGATCCGTCACGCGGATACAGCAGACAGCAGTTGAAAGACTAGAACCACCCGCTGACTAAGGATCCAAGGAGCAAAAGCGGGAATAAGTTGTCGTTACTCGGGTCAAGCCATCCGCTTGTGCTCGAAACGCTCTAGGCGGCATGTTGCTTGTTTAGAAACGGTATGTGTGGGCAACCCCACACCCCGAACTCAGGCAACTCACGAGTCTGAGCCGGTAGATCTGCGGTCAAGCAACTGATGTGACCAGAAAGGTTTCAAATTCAAATTCAAATTCACTCTGTTGAATACTACACCACAAGACATGACATCTTACAGTCACACCGTCATTAGCTGGACAGAGTAAGTTGCAGATGACATCCGAGACAAACGGAAATCTATGAAGACCACTTTGTTCAACCAACATGGCAGTGTTATGTTCTAAATGGTACCCAGTAAGAGTTTCTGACCGGCGCGTACATCGCTGCTCAGCTGTTCTCCCATCCATTGTGGTTCAGCGTTATACAGCGTGTCCTCAAAATCAATGATCTGGTCTCCAGCCACGAAAAATGACTTGCCATTGACCTTTGGCTGGAGTATTGGAAGGAATAACGCGTTCGCAACACCCGTAGTCGAGTTCTTGGGGAGATCTCCCCATTTTTGTAGCCAGTTAGGAAGAACCATCGGAGTGACTAGATCCAGACGTGAGCGGCAAGTAACTTGAAGGGGGGATTAGCGGACGGTGGGATAGACCTACTGGTTAACCACGGGGCTACTGCGTTGATGGTGATGTTCTCCTCGATAGTCTCAGTTCGAAGTGCGCGCATCAGGCCAAGCAACCCGGTTTTCGCCGCGCAGTAGAGATAGATGGGCGGTGCAGGGAAGAAGGCGCCAGCTGAAGAGTTAATGACCAGCTGAGAGGCCACGTCGGGCCATTTGCGAAAGAAGTGAATCGCGCACTTGGTCACGTAAATCGGGCCGACAAGATTCACGTCAATCGACTTCAGGCTGGGGGCCAACAGCTTCCCCGACTTCTCATCGAACTCATCCGAGAGGAAGCCTTCATGAGTGTTGATGCCGGCGTTGGAGATGACACTGTGAATGACTCCGAACTTGTTGTGCGCCTCTTCGAACAGACTCAAAACGTTGTCCCAGTTCGAAACGTCACATTTCTTAAAGAGTGCCCGATCTCCAAAGGGCGCAATCAGCGCGGCAGCCTCCTCATTCCAGTCTCCCACAGCCACCTTTGCACCGTTCTCTGTAGGTACGCAGAGCAAATTCACGCATCAGCTATATCCTTATGAATCGTAAAAGGAGTAGATTGATTATTAAGGGTCTTACCGAGCGCAACCTTGACAGCAGAACGTCCGATTCCCGTGGCTGCGCCAGTGATTAAAATGGTTTTATCCCTGAGTGAGGCAAGGTCGTCTACACTAATCGAGTACGTAGTCATTTCGATGGCCTTGATGTTTATGATTGATTGTTAACGTAACTGCTGAGATTGATGCCCGAGGACAGCATTGACAGAATGTATCAAATGAGGGGAATTGACTGGGGTAAGAGGCATTTAGAGTGGATGGTACCAAACGGACACAGAGATCAGTTCTGGGGACGTATAACTAGTGTCCCATCTTCAGAAACTTACTGTAGATACGCTTGTAGAAACCCCCGCTCAAATAATTTTTTCACGCCACAGCCGAGGGTGGGGTACTCTCGCTTCTGAATTGGGAATGGGCTTGGGGATATCATGGGAAGAACGAACACGAACACGATGAGACATGTCGAATGCTTTACCGTTCTATCAGAACGCCAAAGAAGATCAGCCATCCTTTTCCCGGATCGAATTACTAACGCTCTCGCGGAAACGAAGGGTTGGAAGTTGAATCCAACCGTATGCAGATACTTGGGTGTGGCACATCAGTTTCGTCGTATCATATAAGAGTGCTCCGTATGGAGCCTGCGCTGTCTCGTACAACCGTGAAGGCCTTCACAAGTCTTTGATTTTGCATTCATCAACATGGCAACACCTCTGAACCGCAACCTAAAGCCTGGCGCGTATGCTCACCCTGACTTTCTTCACACAGACTTCCACGCTGGACGTCGAGACGTTGAGGCACCATACCTTGCGTTTGATAGATTCTGGAATTTCTGGAATCGCCGCCTTAGGTTCCAACGGCGAAGCAGTACATCTTGACCGCCAAGAGCGAAAGACGGTTGTCAAGTGCATTGTCGATACCCTGGCCGCTAATGGACATGGTGACACGCCAGTCATTGTGGCGCTTCCGCTCAATCCGTGCGTGAGACAATAGACCTTTGTCACGAAGCAAAGGAATCTGGTGGCTCTCATGTGCTTGTCCTGCCGCCGTCGTATTTCACGGCAGCCATGACACCTGACACTATTTACGGTTTTCTACATGAAAGTCGCGGCAGGATCGCCACTTCCAGTGATCCTGTATAGCTTCCCGGCGGTATCATCAGGCATCACTCTGAACTCGGATCTTCTAATCCGCATCTCCAAGGGTCACCCCAAACATCGTGGGAACAAAGTTCACGTGCGGTGATACGGGCAAGCTTGCACGTGTTGCTCGTGCCATTGGATGCCATGACGCCGTCGCAGCCAGAAAAATCGTACTGGGTTGCCGCTGGGCTTGATGACTCCACGCTGCACACACCGACTGTCGGAGCGTCGGGGTCATTGCCGGAGGCGCAAACATCTTACCGAAGATGATCGTCAAGGTATACGAGCTGTACACCGAGGGACGGTTCCAAGAGGCCATTCAGCTACAGTTATTGTTATCTGAGGGTGACTGGCCTCAGCAGCTGCCGGAATTTCGGGCACCAAGACTGCCCTTCAGGAGGCATTCCAATACGGGGGTCCGCCACGGTCGCCTTTGGCTGCAGTACCAGCGGTGGCAGCTCAAACGCTGAAGGACGATATGCGAGAGGCGCTCGAATATGAGAACAGCATCCGGTAAAGTTAGAGGCGGTGGAATTCGTACAGTATCTAGAATATGACTATGTATCTGTTAAGAACAAGGCTGTTAGGTCAATATAGCATTCAGAGCTTCAACCACTGCGTCGCCAAACTCCGTTGTGCCGGTGGACCCCCCAATATCTGCGGTGCGTAATCCTTGATTAATTGTGTCCGCGACTGCCCTTTCCACGGCAGCAGCAGCTTCCTCTTGCCCAAGCGAGTATCGCAACATCATCGCCGCCGATAATATGGTCCCCACGGGGTTTACGATACCTTTACCGACAATGTCGGGAGCAGAGCCTGTGGAACCCATCAGTCTCTCTGCAGTAGTAGACAGCGTGTACCAGGTGGTCTAATAGGTATGGCTTACCGTGAATCGGCTCATATATCCCTTTGACCCTTTTACCTGGAGCGGGGACATCGCACAAGCTTGCGCTTGGAAGAAGCCCGAGACTGCCAGGGATCACACTGGCCTCATCCGAGATGATGTCTCCAAACAGATTGCTCGTGAGCACAATTCCGTTCAAGGCCGTTGGCTTTTTGATCATGAGCATTGCTGCCGCATCAATCAAGTGATGGCCAAGCTGCACATCTGGGAACTCCTTCTCGAAGACCTCGGACACGACCAGTCTCCAAAGTCGCCCAGCAGAGGCGAGGACGTTGGCCTTGTCCAGACTCCAGACAGGCAGAGGCGGATCATGTTGCTTGGCGAGGTAGCCCGCGAGCCGTGCAACTCGCTCGATTTCCGAGCGTGTGTAGTAGTCGACGTCTTGGGCTGAGCTCAGGGACTCGTCTGGATCCTGCCGGTTAGGTCCAAAATACATTCCTCCGCATAGCTCGCGCAGGATGACGAAGTTCGTGCCCCGGGCAATCTCAGGTCGCAGGGGCGAATGATTGACAAGGGAATCCGCCGCAAAGTTGCAAGGTCGGAGATTGCCAAAGGCATCCATTCCCTTGCGAAGGCCAAGAAGCCCCTGTTCGGGTCGCACCAGGCCAGTACCCCATTTCTGTGTATGTTAGCCTTAGTATGAGATAGGCGTGGTCATTCAAGTCGTTGACGGAACACTTACGGGTCCTCCTATCGCACCCAACAAGACCGCGTCGGCATTCTTCGCCGCCTCGAGAGCAGACGCAGTGAGGGGCTCGCCTGTCGCATCTATGGAGCCCTTCAATCTTTCGTTTAGTAAACAAGCTTCCTCAACCTGGCGCAGATTTACCTACGCCTCCTAGAAGCTGATAGTTGAACTCGAACCTGATTGGGTTCTTGCTGATTTCAAAGACTTTGAGGACCTAAATCCGAATCTCAGAGTTATAATTTCGACGGTCGTATATGGAATAAAGCATTCACTATTAGTTACCCACCTTAATTGCCTCTGCCATCACCTCCGGGCCACAGTTGTCCCCTGGGAAGACAACAATTTTAAGGGTAGTCGTCATCGTGGTTATCAACACCGTAAATGTTTACTTGCTTGATGGCAATGGGTATGCTTTGAAACTGCAATGAACTACTTTGAGAGACATCACGATGGGCTGTGGGGAACTTTAGAGTCAAGATCTACTCGGGAGAATCATCGCAATGACCGATATCGGCCAAAAGAACATCGAACCTACAACAGCATACGGGGCGCTGTGGCATGGTGTTAGTGTAAGAGCGCTATAAAAGCCCCTAATAAGCTTACTAAGGGAAAAGAGAGCCAGCCCCCTTACCCCCCCTTAATAAGAATGAAGGTAGCCGAGGTACGGATATCTCTACTCCGTATATCCGGTCTTATCCTCCGTATACTATACTAAAATAGCTATAATAAGGGGTCTCTACGGGAGGCTACGTTAGAACAAGTAGGCCGCATCTTCGGGACCGTCTAGGCCCCCGAAATATATGTATAATTGACTTCTATTTAATGGCTACCACAAACCCCAAAACGCTGACACATGATGGTCTTGTCCTGTAGCTTGCTGAGATCACGGGGTGCCATCCACTTCTCCACGACATAGACCCACATTGCCTAATGCGGTAGGCAGTGTTTTGCGGGGTGCCATTCCTCAAGGTTCCCCCACATCCTGTACCAACTACCTACACTAGAACAGCAATATCGACCCTATCCAGGTAGCCAGGACTTCGAGCCAGGCTGGAAAAGCATCAATGCACTCTAACCCTAAGGAGCCCAGCAAGGTGTTGAGGCGCGCTAGACCGAAGTCGGTTGGTGACTTGCTGTTGCTCCCGAAGGGTCATTAGTGATCTGAGACGTAGACTATAGCTCGCAATGGATGCGCATAAGAACGCGGGGTTGAAGATCTCGATTTGGAATTAGCCGATGAATAGAAAGTGTCCATCGGTAAGGGGAGTCAATCAGCCCTCGAC
>PKSG01001047.1:84180-117451 GCA_002916505.1 Tolypocladium paradoxum | reverse complement strand
GGGGGGGGGGGGATCAGGACTACTACGAGCGGAGCAGATCGCTCTGTAATATATAACCAAGCATTCTCGATTCACGTAGTTGGTTTCCCCACATAAATCGGGAAACGTACACTTTCGGAAGTCGATCCCTCATCTAAGGCGGGGCACGGGGTAGCTGCGCACATGGGGTAGCTGCGCACCTCTAACTTACACACCGTAACATCACCACCTCATCTAGATCTTTAATTAAGCTCGCAATTCGCCCTTTCTATACAAAATGCCTATATAATCTAAATCTAATATTAAGAGCACTATTAATAATAGATTAAACGGTTTATTAATACGCAAAGCGGCTACGAAATGGCAACCGTCATCAGTGCTTTTCGGTATCTCTATGCTGCGACGGGTTCAGAAACGAGGCCTCATTCTTGGTGGAGTTCTGGATGGAAGCCCAAGTGACACGTGCAGTTCTCCGGCCCCCAGCATGGGCCATCGACTCCGGCAGTCGTCGCGATCGCATGTACATTGTCAACCGCGAGTTCGACCATCAGAGTCAGCTACCAATTCCGATCGCCGGTGCTGCGAAATGACTTATAGTCCTTTGACTTGGCAAATCACGGCAATGCTCCTATCGGCAATCGTTTCTGCTGTCCAGCCAGGCGGTGCAATGTCCATAATCCCGCCCAGCCCAGGAGTGCATGGAGGGATCGATCGCTGCTACTGTATGGATATCGCACTCTGTAATTGCTTCTCGGGCCTACTCTGCCATATGTACATGTGGGAAATGGTTCCGGCCGTACCTGGAATCGCTTGTTTGTACTCGTTTACTGCCAGAGGGGGAGGGAGTGGAGGGACGCACTTGGACGGACTAGCATCGAGGGCGTAGGTGAGCAGGTCTGATCCGGCGCTTGACACGCGAACCAAAGTTCAAAGTTCATGTTTTGCCCTCGCTGGTGAAGTTAATGTTCTGGATAAGAGCGACTAGATTCTCGGCATTGATGGCTTTGCCCATGATCCGTGTAAGTGATGGGCATGCCATAGGTGCCGTCGCATAGGCAGACTTACGTGTGAAGAGCGTCTACTAGGACAAGGTCATATCCAAGACCGATGTATGAGCGTCTTTCTGGTGAGGGATTGCCGTAATCGAGCCGAGAGGGTATGCCGCTTCACTTCATGCATGGTGATCGAGATTGGGCTCGATCGCCGCGACAAAGTTGGATCGCCGAAAGAGTAACAGCGCTCTGTATTTCTCCATCGTCAGCAGTTCTGAGGAACTGTAATCAAGTGCCCGTGAGAGCAAAGATTTTTGCCGGAGCAGTAGAAGCAACCCTGTTTTGAACCTGTGTCTAGTAGATAAGCAGGAAGCAGCTAATACCAAGTACTATCTGTACGAGGTATATAGTACGTAAGGTACTTCATCATATACCTGCTCATCATGGTGGGCACGGGTGGTCCAACTCGGGCCACAGCAGCCCAGGCCGTAGTGAGCGCCACTAGAAATCCCTGGGCGATATGATCCTGATGATCCGCTACAAACGATACGCTTTGCAAGGTCCCGAACGATCCGGGTAACGGCTACATTGTCATGGTCAGGCAGGTACCATTGCATGTCACATGGTAAGATCGGAAAGGTGTAGCTTCAGTTTCCGTCCCTTGTGATGTACTATCATCGGGGCTCTGTCGGTATGTGGGCGCCTGGGTTGTTCCTCTCTGGCGTTCAGACATGGGTCCGCACGTAGCAAATCCTTTCGGTTCACGGCGGTTTCAATGTGGCTTATCTAGGTCGTGTTGAGGGCACAAAGTGGGAGCATATGGAGTAGACCACGACAGCGTTAACATGGCACCTATGCATCATCACCCTTTGAACCCTCGACACGCCCTGGCATCACGGTGGTACGGAAAATCGCTGTCTTTTCGAGCCTCTATGCCCAGGATTCACATGCTTTGTGCCATTGCTGCGTTCAAGTCCCTGATGGGCAGGTTGATGTCTCCTCCTGTAGATAATTTGGGCTTTAATCGCTGGCGACGCCCTGCTCTTTGCGACGACGGCGCAACATGTCGTCGACCCATCGAACAATTGCAAGCACTAGACCAACCGAGAGCACGGCGATGGCAACGCTGAAGCCGCGCTGGTACAGCGGTTTATCGTCTTGGCGGAAAATCTGAGCTCCATAAATGCCAGCAATATTGGCGTTCATGATGACCCTGAGTTACGAGACAGGCAAGGTTAGACTGGCGCTTATGAGATGGGACGAATGTGAGAATGGGGGAGAGTTATGCAAGGGTCAGTCTTACCCGGCCATGGCGAGCGCACGCTGCTCAGAGTCATCGCAAGCGAGCGACAGCCATGCAATATTCAGTGGATGCGAGAACGTTCCAAAAGTTTGCGTCCACACCACGCCGAAGTAGCGGACTCCACGGAGCGGGATACTGGTGAAGATACGGTTGAAGATGTAACCGAGTAGGTGGCAGAAGAAGCCAAGCATGACTGTCTCTCCACGTCGGTTGCTGTTCGGGGCGGTCGTCAGCGCCAGAATCAGACGACC
The DNA here is from genome assembly GCA_002916505.1 of Tolypocladium paradoxum. Classification (NCBI taxonomy): domain Eukaryota; kingdom Fungi; phylum Ascomycota; class Sordariomycetes; order Hypocreales; family Ophiocordycipitaceae; genus Tolypocladium; species Tolypocladium paradoxum. The sequence continues at coordinate 114,926 of PKSG01001047.1, read as the reverse complement.
TTGTCCGCGGACATAGGGGGACTCACAAGCGATCTGATATCCAGCTGAACGCAAACGACACTGGGACTTGCAGGAAAAGCCCGACGGCTGCCATGGCATTGCTGACGAGGCTGCCAAACCCGAAGCTCGTGACGATGGATGGAGCATAGGTGTCAAAGGCACGCTGGGGACCGTTGTTGGACAGTGTAATTAGAAAGTGGATCCAAATGCGCCAGTTTGTGAACTGGGGGACGAAAGCCATTAGCAAGAACAAGTTGGACAGAGACCGAGCAACCTACAGCCCTCTTGAACGCGTCCCACCCGATGGACTTCTTTTTCATCCCCTTCATCGGGTCATCGAGCAGAACACGGGTTTGCAGAATGTGCAGCTCCCGGTCGGTGAACCAGGTGACTCCAGGCAGGAAGGTACTGCGCGGGTTTTTGAACGAGTCGGGCAGGAAGCAGCCGAAGATGAAGCCGCCGAGGATGGTAAAGACGCCCATGAGAGCGAACAACCAGAACCAGCCGGGTTGGCCACCGACGCCGCGCATGTGCAAGATTCCGTAGGCGAGCAGCTTCGCCGACGCCTGGCCTATCTGATTGCCAAAGTAAAAGACCATGACGCGCTTGGCAGTCTCGTCTCTCGTGTACCACGTCGACAGAGTCCACAGCCCACCCGGGATAAACCCGGACTCGGTTATACCAAGGAGGAAGCGGGTAACAATGAAAGCCCAATAGCCTCGCTGGAAGGCTTGGAAAGTGCTAACTATGCCAAAGAGGAAGAGCTGCAAGGTAAGCCACCTGCCCGGCCCTACTCGGTAGAGAATCATGTTGGACGGGATCTCGGTCAGCACGATGCCGAGAGACAGCATCTGTTGGCCGACGTTGAACTGATCCTGATCGATGCCGACATCCTCCATGAACCGATCGGTAATGGCGTTGGCCATGTTTCCCCGGTCCAGTTCTATGGCCCGAGTCAGAAAGGGACTCGCTATGATATTTCGGAGCGGGATCGGAAGTGAGACTTGCGCAAGCAAAAGAACCCGAGGATCAGGATGGGCATAATGATGAGATCAAGCCTGAAGAGAAGAGTCTTAGTGTCCCGTTGTTTTCTGTCGCAGCATGCGGGTCGCTCACTTGCGTTTCGCCTTTGCCTCCTCCTCGACACTCCAGTCCACTTCCCGACTGAGGATAGCTGTATCCTCTGCCGGAGTGGCGTCAATATCCAGGCTTGCTGTTTTGAGGTCGGCCATGTTCGCGGAAGAGAATATCTCTGTTGGCGCGTGAATGCAGTTGTTAAGAACATGTAACTGCCGGATACCATAAGTTTCAATTGACGGAAGCCCTGGGAATATATATCGCTGCGCCGCGCCCATCGCTAAGGCGTCATGCAGTGAGAACATGTGACACACAGCTACCAATACATGTACGGATACCAGTGCTCTACACTGGAGCGGTGGCTGCTGAGCTCATGATAGATCCTTGTCTGGGCTCTTGGTGGCTGGGCATTCGTCTTGGCATGGACGAATTTACAAGCTCCCTACATGTCGCCATCGCGCCTCCTAGTTACATCATGGACATTGACGACCTCTATCTGGCTCAAGCAAGGATGGAAAAATTGGCCCCAGTTACGCATCATTTTAGGCCCCAATTGCGCATCAATCTTGTCTCACTAGACATCTACATGTAACTAAAAGAAAGTCGACGGCTAGGTAATAGCGAGATCGATGCGACAAAGCGAAAGGGCTTGTCGATGGCCGATTGAGAGGTTGCTGTCGCCTGTTTGGACGGAGATGGATATGGTGAGGCGTCCCGTAAAGCGCATCTCGGCTGATGAAGAAGCTGGGACATCTTGATGTGTTCGTTCCGCTGCATTCGCTGCCGCTGCTCCTCGCACGGCAGAGGCAGCTAAGAATGCATGGCCATTCGAGTGCCTTGCATGATGGGGGCACGGGATTCGGGGACCCTTTGCGCCTGTCTTCTGGAACCTGACCTGACGGATTGGGGTTGAAAGCGATGGAGCTGTGAAGAGGGCCCGTCTTGGGGTATCGTGGCGATGCTCACCCTGCCTTTGCCCCACGCTTGCCTGCCCCGATTGTGAGGCTGACGTCCTTCAGGATACCTGGGCCGTCGAGGTGAGACCTAATAGCGACGTTGCGGAACTCGATGTCACCTCTGGGGCATTCGGTGGGGATTCTGCGCTCTGCTTCGGCTGCTTAAGCAGCGGGCTTCGCGTCATTAACTCACTTGTCGGCCAACAAACGGCCTGCCCAAAAGATTCAAGCTCGGATCGTTAATAAGCACGATTGTCTGGCCCATGGCTACCGACTGTCCTAGGCGCGGGGGAGATCAGTTTGCTTGCGCCTGGACCAACCACTTACACAAGGAAAAGGGGTGATTGTCGTTAGGAATTACTCACTGTACAAGAGAAGCAAATAGGTCCCCAAGTGGAGCTGTTCGCATCACGGATTCACAGTACTGTAGTACTTGCGGTGGTGTGGGGACGGCAAAGATCTCATCCGCTATCCTCGTAGCCCCAAACTTCCCCGTCTATATTAGTGAGGTCGACTGGGTGATCCAATCAGTTGAGACGGATTATAGTTCTGGCCTCTCGAGTCACGAACTGTGATCTGTAGAACTATCTTCCCGTACAGAAGCAGGTCCATTCTGTCTGCGTCGAAGTGGTGGCTAATGAAAGAGTCACCATAAAGGGGGCAAATGCCTCTGCCCGTTGCGAGCTGACCCTTGAAAGGAACGCCAAGAGATGTCTTATTCTCTCCGGAATCTCCTCGTCAATATTTCCAGCCAGTGTCATCCGTGTCCAGTTGTGAGCTTCCGGCGTACACCCCATTTCAGGACGAGCCCTCCCTCGTGACCTGCGCTATCGGTCAACATGGTAGACCTCCACAATCTCCCTTCAGGGTCAAGGCCCCATACGGCGATTCGCAACAACGGCCCTGACCACCTGGTCTTGGAGCGACTCAAGTTGCGAGAGCTGGCCGAAGGCTGGCCGCTATACCGGTAGGCGGGCCGTGGAAGGAGGCTGCAGAGGCGCAGAGTACCATGCTGACAAGTGGTGCGGCCTAGGGATGCGTGCGAATGGGAAAACTTTGAGTCCATCTTCCATCCCGGCGCTCATGTTTACACGACATGGTCCGGCCGCGTGCCGTACACGCACTTCGTCGCAGCATCCAAGGCCGGCATGGACAAGGGCGCCTTCATCATGCATCGCTGCCATGGGACAAGCACAGACATCAACCCCGAGGGCACGCTGGCGGTCACGAAACTCAAGGCGACCATCACACAGCGGTTCGACATTGACGGGGTGGAATTTGACGTCGAGGCAGACTGCCGCTTCTGCTTTTTCTTCGAAAAGGTCGACGGGCGCTGGGGTGCCCGGCTTGTTCGCCACTGGTACGAGAAGGACAAGATGATACCGGTAAACCCTGCCAAGTACCCCAAGGTGGATGAACCGAAACTGTGCACCTATCCGCCGGGGTATCGGTATCTGGCTTACTTTCAGGAGGCCACGATGGGGGTCAAGGTCCTGCTGGATATGCCGGGACATCGACGTCACGTTGGAACGCCGAATCTGGAGAAGCATGACCTGCTATATTGGCAGGCCAAGAGTTGGCTTGACGGAATGGGGATAGATATCTAAGTCGACAGTATGATATACAAGACTGGGCATTCGAGTACAATTGAGGGCCACGACAAGTGAGATGAGCCAATGCCTCTTTTCTGTATTCCGACGACACATCTAGCTCGGGACACCTCTTACTGCCCGTGAGCATGTCATTACGTACCTTTGCGCGCGACCCCCGTTTTTAACGATGGTTAGGGTTAAGATGGGTAGTGAATGGCACCATTTTGCTCCACAATCACATCGTTTGCCTTAGTGCCTATCTAGTACCTCTGGGTTGCCATTATTTACATGTTCGACTTGGGTCTTGTCTGCATCGCTTCTCGCATCACCTTCACTGGAGCCGCCTTCCCAGTCCACAGTTCGAACTGCGCGTAAGCTTGCTCCTCCAGTACATCAGTTCCTCTAAACACCTTCCATCCCGGTTGGCGCGCTGCCACGACCATCATGCCGGTGGTCTTGGGCCTATAGGCCATCTCGACTAGCACTCCCGCGTCAGAGCCCGAGAACAGCTGCCGAGGGATCTTGTCCTCGCCCAAGTCATCGGCCGGCACGCATGCTACAACGACTCGAACAGGCAATCCTTCTGCTTGGCTCGCTTCTTCGAGACTTCCAAAGGCTTGGGTCTGCACCTCTTTGAACTGCGACGCCATCTCCTCCGCCCTGGAAAAAGTCCTGTTGACAATGACGAGACTGGGAATTCCGAGCGTCTGGATGGCGTAACAGGCAGCACGCGCTGCGCCTCCTGCGCCGAGCACAAGAGCAGAGGACGACTGAAGATTGTCAAGGCCACTCCTCTCGATGCACCGCTTGATTCCTAGCCAGTCCGTGTTGTCACCTGTCAGGGTCCTCCCTTTCCCCGACTGATGCACGACGATGGTGTTGACAGCCCCAATCTTGTCGGCGCGGGGGGTTACTGAACTCAGCAGCCTGCCAACCTGCAACTTGTGCGGGTACGTTACTGATGCACCGCCAAAGTCAGGACGCCCGATGAGCTCTTCCACAGTGTCATCCACCGTCTCGCTCTGGTGGATGGAGTAGTGGTATGGAAGTCCGAGTTCCCGAAAACCAGCGTTGTGCAAGGTCGGTGACAGGGAATGCGCGATGTCGTGTCCGAAAATGAAGAAATTCCGATCATAAACGTGTGATTGCTCCGAGACCTGGGCAGCTGGTCGGGTCTTCGTTGTTGGTTCTTGGCCGGACGATGTTAGGTTTGGCGAATTGTCGTGGGCACTCTCGTCGTTGGAGTCCCCATTCTCCCGACGAGAGCTGTGCATACATGTGCTCATGGCGTTCGAGGTTCGGTTGTTTCTGAAGGATGAACGCATGCAACCAGCCACTATACTGGCGGCGAAGTATCAGATAGTTGCATCAAGCAATGATACTTTATGGAAGAGTCGGAGCATGCGGAAATGGGAGTAGGTATTGAACGAGTGGGTCAAGGTATGGTGGGGTGTTGGAAAAGACCTTTGCCGCTGAGTGGCTTGTCGTTAGAGCCTTGCGAGAAAATGCTTCTGGCCGACGTGTATGAGACGGCACTTGATATATCCGTATTCTCCCAAATGGCAGGCCTGCTAGAGAACCCGGAATACCGGCAATCTCTCGCTGCCTCTAGTCGTGAGTCGCAAGCCGGAACAGGCTCTTGTAATCTACTTGATTCGAATTACCTGCGTTGGATATCACGGGCACAAGGTAGCTGCCGGCCTTGAATTGATCTACTCAATGCTAAACCGTTAGCTGGTCCTGGGTTCGATGAATGGACGCCCCGTTTCTCCGTTCGTTGCAAGATGTTCACGCCCCCTCCCCCTTTGTGACAGACATGGAGTCAGTCCCTTGGACCGACGTGGGATCTAGTGGTGCGCTACTCCTTCTCTCCCTGTAGGCTTGAAGGACCTCCTTACGCATCAGCTCTCGAGGCGCCTTCCTGCTAGTAAAAAGTTCAAATTGCACCATGCCTTGTTCTGGAAGCACCTCAAGACCATCGACAGCGATCCACCCATGGTCGCTCATCTCTCGAATTTGCTTGAGCAGCGGAGTCTCTAGCGGCGTATATGAAAGCTATACAGAATGTTAGTTCGCGACGATATGCACCCAGCACGGACTCACCTCGACGACCACGCCACCAGTCGGACTAGCTAGCCAGTTCGGATGCAGGCTCGTGTCCGCAGATGATTCATGATTTGTGTCACTCGTGGCCACGCAAGATACAATAATGGTCGGGTAATCGGCGTCTTCCGGCCAACCGTCGTCCTTGGATGGGATAATCCTGATCGTGGGACGGTTCGTGGCACGATCCAGGGTTCCGTCCTGGTTTCTCGAGAGGCGGGGTCCATCGCTGCCAGTTGGGAAAGGATAACCCTGAAACTGGGTTACCAACTCTTCCGCCCTATGAAGGGTACGATTATGGATGAAAATGGTTCGAACACCGAGGCGAATCAGAGCATACGTCGCCGCTCGCGCCATACCCCCCGCGCCCAGAACGAGGCCCGTGGTTCTTCGCTTAATTGCATTGATGGGAGACAGGTTGCGGCGAACACAAGTGTGTATCCCAATCCAGTCAGTGTTATCCCCGAATAGAGCAGCAACCCGCCCAACTCGATTTTTGTCGAGCAATGAGTCCAAGTTAGCTGACCGAAGCGGCAACAAGGTGTTGACCGCCCCAATAGCGCGAGCATCAGGACTCATAAAGTCTACCAGAGGGACGACCTTCCCCTTGAAAGGTGCCGTGATGCTTGCGCCACCGAAACTTGGGTCGCTAGCAAGCTGTTTAAGGTCGTTCAAGGTCCGGCGCTGGAATATCCTGTACTCGTGCGGCATTCCGCAATACCTGAAAGCAGCGTTGTGCATCGCAGGCGAGAGACTTTGTGCCACGTTGGCGCCGTAAATACCAAAGTACATTTGATCCAGCATCAACGAGGAGTAGAGTGCGCACTGAGCCTCCTTTACGGTGAGAAGATGAGGTGATGTGTGCTCCGGTGCCGTGGATCGCACCGCGGGATGGGTGACGGGTGTCAAGATGGAATTTAGATAGCAAGACATGCGACCGAGACGGCCCGTGTTGTAAGCGATGAGCGGGATCTTGTGCTCACCCGACGTCCTGATTTGATGGATGAAGTGTTGAACTGCAAAGTTGTCTGCCGCTGACGTAGCTTCCTGACAGAGCCGGACGATGTCGCAGCCTAAGTTCTCAGCACGACGTATCTTGTCGCGGCGAGCCGGAGTGTCCCAGTCTGTTGAGGTAGGGCAGTCACTGAAGTCGTGACCGATGATTTTAGTGGCTCCTTTTGCGGCGACCAGATTGCGGATGCTCTCGTCATCGCAACTGATGTCAACACAGAGGTACTCTGGTGCAAGACGCAACCCGTGGTGGACAAGGTCCAAGTAGTACACCATATCGGAGTCTTCCACACTGGCATCCGGCAAGGGCGAGCAGTCCAGCTGAACGTGAAAGATGACGGGAAGTCGAACAACCCTCTTGGCGGCGTAAAATCGGCGACTGATGTAGTTGGCCGTTGCAGTGTCGAATCTCGATGCCTTTGCGCGTACTTGCGCGAGAGACACAACCAATTCGACTGCATCAGCAGTGGTGTCAACGCCCCGGAGGCTAGAACTAACAGCGTCTAATGCAGCAATGGGTAGTGGTAACGCGTACGTAAAAGGTCTCGACTCCGGTGGCAACGACGACAGGCTGTGGCGGGCTTCGTGTTCCGCGTGCCGGCCGGCTTGCCTGGTGATGCTGTAGATGAGCTGGAGGAAGTCGTGCTCCATCTGCTTTAGCGCAAGAGACTTGGGTGACTGTTGGCCTGGATCAACGGCGTCATCATGCTCCCGGACGTCGTTGTCGGAGAGGTTGTAGAACTCAAAGTTGGACAACGATCGGTAGGTTGGGCCGCTGAGGCAGGCAAGACGAGATATCGTCTCAACACTCCATACACGCAAATGCTGCCGGATGCCTTCCGTATCTCTCATGACATAGATGACGGGGTGATTTTTGGCATACTCCGAGAGCCAAACCTGGCCAGTGCCCTCCACAGCCCCTGGCCCACAGGCGATGACGGTCCTGGTCGGGTTATCGAAGAGCATGGATTGCATCAGCTTGAGTTCCTCACGTCGGTATTCTGCATTCCCATGCGCCGACCTGTAACTTGCGCGCGAAAGCCCCTTGGCCTGATAGAAGTGCTGGTCGGCATCAAGGAGGCGAAACCCGAGGGCGCTGGACGCCATGACCGCCAATGTCGACAGCCCGGTGCCGCGAATTCCAATAAGCGCGATGGAGGCATCGGGCGCATAGCCGCGACTGACAACCGCAGCACTGGATCTGCCGGCCTGGGAGGATGGGGATTGGCGACGGCTCGGGTTCGATGACACGGGATCGATCGGGCTTGCTGACCGTCTGCGTCTCTTCAATGTCGCAGGACAGGAGCCGGCCTTTGGGGTCCCGTTCGCGACGAGCTGAGCCGGATCTGGAGACAGCATGATCGTTCCGAGCAGGAAGACGGTTTTCCAGCTGTAAAGAGCTCGTGAACACCCGGGAATGCCCGTCAACCCGACCGAGGAGTCTTGGTACTTGTTAGTTGACCGGAGAGGTGAGCTCAGTGAGTCGAAGAACGTGGCATTTTTAGTGAGGACGAGTCCAGGGTCTGTGAGGTGATTACATGATGACATGGAACATTTCGGCCCCAAGTTCTCGAAAGGAAATAGAGACGACCGCTTGATGCTGCATCTTCGTCTGCAGATGTCGAATGTCGAGGATCCAAACCTTGGGAACTCAGGCTTGTTCAGCCCGATTGGTGACGACTTGACCAGACGAACCAACCAGCGAGGGGCGGCAAAGGTCTTTGCCGGGATACCCCACTTATGGTGCGGAGCCACGCATATTATTTGCGGTCCGACGGATCCCCGCATTTCTCCGCCATCCTCCGCACCGGCATGGCCCCCTGAAGCACAGCGTGCTCCGGGTGACGACAGCCCTCGCTCGGGCTGGATGGCTTGACAGCCGACACGTCTCGCACCATCACGTCGTTCCCGATCTCAATTTGACACACCAACCTCCCTGGGCTCCCGGCTCATGGAGCTCAAGACCATCGCGGGTGACAGCTCCGTCTCGACGGTTGAGCTCGATCAAATGCCAGGATGGAGCGCGCGAAATCCCCCAGCCTTCGTTCCACGCCCGATCTGATGGCCGCCAGGCGGTCAAAACGGGCGAGGGCCGAGGCCGACCGGGATGACTCCGACGAGACCGCAATCGCCAGGCCACGGGTCCGAGTCACACGAGCCTGTAACGAATGCCGAAAGCGAAAGGACCGCTGTGACGGGCAGTGGCCGACGTGCCGGTCATGTCTGGGTGCGGGACGCCTCTGCAGCTACAACCCGTCCAAGAAGCGCGGGTTGCGAACTGGCTATGTCCGGGCTCTCGAAACCCTGCTGGGCCTGATATTCAGCACAGTCGAGGGAAGTGAGCAATGGCTGTCTGATTTCCTCGAGGAAAAAGGCACACGCTCGACCTTGTACTTCAAAGTAACGGCCAGTTTGACAGGCCGAGACTCGGTTGATTCTCTGTTGGGTGCGTGGCGAGGGAGCGCCATTTCGACGCAGATCGAGCAGCTGCTCTCCCAGAGTGAGTCAGTTGAGGATGACGAGGATGGCGAGTCCACGAATACCTTTGACGGCAGGGTAGTTCGCGCTCTGTGTCTGGTCACCACAGGACGGGGTGAGCAAGAAGCAGGTCATCTCAACAATCTCGACGGTGCATTGGAGCATCCTCTGTCCCCCATCAATACAGACTGTACCCCGCCAGCTCCTGCAGCTTCCCGGTCTCCCAAGCCCGCGACTGTTTCCCATGCCGACCTACAACCCGTCATCGACCGAGTCAGTGCAGAGGCAGCCTCGCCGATGGCATCAATGACCTTGTGCTCGTGCGCCAAAGCCGCCCTGCAACCGCCAGGGCACACCGTCCCCGTAAAACGCAACCTGGGGCAACTGCCGCCGAACTGGTCACGCCTGCTGGACCACTACTTTGCGCATGCGCATTGCTGGTTTCCCATCTCTCAGAAGCACGATTTGCTGCGGACATCATATTTGCTCGCCAATGAAGGCAGTGGCCCGGAGCCACCGGAGGCCCTCCCTCGAGGGGACGTTGCATTTCTGTGGGCAGTCTTGGCATACTCTTCGCACGAGACCGACGGTGAAAACACTCTTCACGATCAAAATCTCTCGGGCCAGGGACTCTCACAAGCCTTCTACGCCAAGGCAATGGACCTTGTCGCCGACGAGCATGCGGGGCTCGAACTCGGACACGTCCGGGCGCTTCTAGTTCTGGCTCTCCTCCAGGTTCATCGTGGCAAACATCTTGCAGCATGGCTCGCCGTTGGCAGAGCGGTGTACGCTGCTTCTTCTTTGAACATTCTTCCTTGCAAGTCAAGAAGCACGCCGGCACACCACAATGAAGGGACGAGGCGTACACTTCTTGGCTGCTTCGCCCTGGACGCCCTGATGGCAAGCCAGCTAGGCACACGGCCGTACTATCAGCACTCGGATATTGCAGCAATTGGTCTGCTGCCAACGGATGGGATGGAGGAGTGGGAGCCGTGGTGTCCAAGCACGCAATCGGATAAAGCTTCACCAAACAGCCATCTTCGGCCCCGCCAGGCCCCAGGACACATTCTGAGCACGTTTAATCACTTTATTGAACTCACGGGTCTCCTAAATGACCTTTTGAGACTCTCCCAGGAGGGTCCCCAAGAGGATCGTCTCCAGGCACTTGGCACGAGTTTACGAAATTGGAAGCAGCGGCTGCCTTTGCAACTTGCTTGCGAGGTTGACGCGCCACCGCAGATTCTGAATCTGCATTTGGCTTCTAATGGCGTCTCCGAGGCCTTGAGAGTGGAAGGACTACGTCTCACCGGTAAAGACCCTGACTTTGGCGTAACCAACACTTTGAGTTGTTTGCAACCTTTGATCGGACTCTTGGAATGGCGCATCCAGAGCCAGGGAGTATACTCAATACCTTTGGCTGTTGAGGCATACATGTCTTCTTTTAACCAGTCCCTGGATCTCCAGGTACGATTGCATGGCGACTCGGGCGTGAAGGAACAATTCCTAGGACTGCAACACTCGTTGTCCGAGCTAGCCAGGATGCGGAGAGACACTCGCAGTTCTGGGGCTTCAAGCAAGCATGACTGTCAAATCCCTCCAGCGCCTTCTGATGCGATGATGCCCGGAGGCTTCCCATTCAACACTCCCGAATCCACCAGGTTCGATGCGTACATGGCATCTGCGGCACCCATGATCTCGGGTCCCCCACCCTTGAACCAAAGGACAAGCATCCCCCTGTTTGGCGACCCGGATCTTCCACCCACGACCGACACATCAATGTTGCAACAGGCACCGCAATTAAACTTGGGCGCTGCAACGGACAACACTGCGGCACCGCCATACGTCGCCCCAGACACGAACTGCGGGTCACGGATGGATTCTATAGCAATTGACGTGGACGAGGGTCTCTTTGATAGCCTCGCAACCTTGGACTCTGCTGACTGGTAGGAATACCCTCCCTTGTTCGGGCAGCTCGCTAATACCACTACGTAGGTCCGCAAATCCCCCGGAGTTCATGAAGCACCTCGGGGTCCTCGGTGATATGCCGCCTGACCTACAGGCGCTATTCGACAGTGACCCTGGTTGATGACGCTGCGGCATTGATGGAATGAGCCGTTTCACCCATGGTCAACCAGCTAAACGCCACTTTAACTAATGTGCTTCCTCCAGGGCGTGGGACCACTGAGAGCCGCCCTCGCAGCGGTCCTGTTATTGTTGTCGAAGCGCCTGACCTTGCAGGATGTCTCATTCCGGGCAGACGTCAGGCTCAACGGTACCGCAGTTCCACTGCCTGGAACAAGATATCTTGGTGCAGGTACAAGAGCTCGGTTGTCGAGCTAGAACAACGTTCGCGTATGCCTATCATCGGCAACCGGAATGCCCCTTGTTCTGTCATGGAAGGGGACAAGGACTGAGCTGCGGACAGCACTTATTGGGAGAGAATGGGGAGCCAAATACCCCATTCACGTAAGCACATTTCCGCAAAAAGGTGTCTGGCCGAGGTTGGCGAGCGTTCTTTACCCTGGCTTGTTGCAACAAATATAATGCCCCAAGTCATCTGAAATGCTCCACCACACACCGGGCGGTAAATTTTAGTGCCGCCAGGTACGTCCGAGATACCTGAATTTATCCGGACCGAATCAAAAGACGTATTAAGGCAGGAGCCGACAGTATCGACCGACATTTTTCGTTACGGTCGACATTCTTCCGTTGTTCTCCATCAGTTCCAACCACCGTCTTGAAAATGACTATTTTCCGCCCCGCCTTACTCTCTGCCTCCCTTGGGCGCGCTTGGCTACACGATTTCGAGCTCAAAGCCCAGCAAGCCTCGATGCATGGCTTTGAAGGAATCGAAGTCTTCTATGAGGATCTCGAATACTTGGCCAAGAAGCTTCACAATACCGACCAACCCAGCGTTGAGCAGCTGTTGGTGGCTGCTGCGCACATGCGGAGACTCCTTGACGGATTGAGCCTGGTTGTCATCGGCTTACAGCCCTTTCTGTTCTACGAAGGCCTGCTCGACCGCGAGCAGCATGCCCGTCTTATCGAGAAGGCCAAGGTCTGGTTCCAGATCGCGAAGCTCCTCGGAACAAACACGGTTCAAATTCCGGCCAATTTCCTTCCCGCGGACCAGTTGACTGGTGATCTGGACGTGATAGTCGGAGACATGCTTGAACTGGCAGACCTTGGCCTTCAAGAAACCCCCTCCATCCGCTTCGCCTACGAAAGCTTGTGCTGGAGCACACACATAGATACGTGGGAAAAGTCTTGGGAAGTTGTCCAAAGGGTGGACCGGCCGAACTTTGGACTCTGTCTTGATACGTTCAACATAGCTGGGCGTGTTTGGGGAGATCCAGCCAGTCCGACGGGGCGAACACCAAACGCAGACGCTGACCTGAAGGCGTCGATGGTCAGGCTAGTGCGCGAGGTCGACCTTGAGAAGGTGTTTTACATCCAGGTTGTCGATGCCGAGCGAATGGACTCCCCTCTAGTCAAGGGCCATCCGTTTCACGTTGACGGAAACCCGCCGCGAATGAACTGGTCACGGAATGCGAGGGCATTCATCTACGAAAAAGATCGAGGAGCCTATCTCCCTGTCGAGGATGTCGCACGGGCTTTGATTGAGGGTCTTGGCTACACCGGCTTTGTTTCTATGGAGCTCTTCTCGAGAACAATGTCCGAGGAGGGAGAACATGTACCAGAGGAGCATGCTCGGAGGGGAATCCAGGCATGGAAGAAATTTGTCCAGCGCCTAGACCTGAATTAGCGAAATAACAAACAAGCTGGAATCTCTAGAGATAGTTGAGGCCATCATGGTTCCGCCTCTGGAGAATCCATCACAAGACTTAGACTCTTGGCATCAAACGGACAAAGCAATGTCAGGGTTCGGTGGCCAGTGTCCTCTGGAATATGACACCAAGGGATGACCTCAATCGCGGGCTAATGTCTGAATTATCGGATGCAAAGGTGAAGCAGGAAGATTCACAACGTAAATTTCTTGTATCGAACTACACGTTGATACCAGGGCTTCGCTCCGCCGTTTCTAAGAGCACCTTCCAGGCACCAGCCTTGTCCAGGTTCTTGGACCTCTCCTCCCCTGCCCACAACCTCCATTGCTGTTCGATTTGATAGCCAATGACGTGCGTGCCTTCAACAGTTGGCCAGCCGAGCCTCTCAGCTAGCTTGATCATCCTCGTACGCCGCGGCTTGAAGCACATGTCCAACAGCACGCCCTTCTCTGGACGAGATAGAAACTCCTCCAGTGATGCTGTGACTCCCAACTCCTCCGCCGTTTTGGGCTCGATGTCGGGTACGGTTCCCACGACATAATATGGTGTTTCGAGACCTTGGGCCTCACCCGCCTGGACGTGAATGATCTTGGGCGTAGGCGATATCCGTTGCGAGTCGCGCACAAGTTCGAGTACTTCGTTTTCGTCTCGGTTCAACACGTAGATCACCGAAGACTTGAAGTAGCAGCTGAGCGCGTACACTGCGGCCCGGCTGGCACCTCCGGCGCCCACGATCAACGCAGGTTTGTTCAAGACGGGTGCGTCTTCGTTGGCCTTCTCAAGAAGGCATCCCTTGATGCCTAGCCAGTCGGTATTGGTCCCCCGAAGGTGATCTGGATTCGCGGGGTCGCGGTGGACATTGTTGCAGGCGCCAATGTTTGTCGCCAGCTCGTCGAGGGAGTCGAGATGCGGCATGACGGTGCTCTTGTACGGCATCGTGACGACCAAGCCGACGGTTGTCTTCGATCGGGCTAGGTTCAGAAGCTCTTCGAGTGTTGAACATTCTGTGCAGTAGAAGGTCCATGGCAAGCCCAATGATTCAGCAATGTGGTTATGCATGTGCGCCGCAATGGAATGCCCAACACCGATTCCCACAAGGTGGAGGGTCTTTCCATCCGGCATGGTCCCTGTGGCCATGTTCGTCGAAGGTGATTTGGGCGTGACAATGGATGCACCTACGTAGCTAAGGGTCTGGTGTATTCAGGGTGTATCATGAGATGAAATAGACCCGGTGCGCGTTAGCTGTCGCAGCGTCGGCAATGAACTCCTTCGGCCCAATTCGGGCCGATGCAGCAATGAGCGGAGTATCACTTTGCCGCCCCATTGGGTCCACGACCACAAGCATCCTCTTGATTTGAGCCACAACCGCTTGCTAATTGTCTGTCAATGATTTGTTTGCCTAGGGCGAGGCTAGCATGTCGCGCCAAGCTCAGTTGGCATAACCTTCCAGACTAATGATGTTCAACAGCAACGCCAAACACGGGATCCAAATCGGAGAATGGCACACTTTTCACTGCTCGCTTGCCTGCAAGCCAGTTTCCAAGATTGGGTGTTTTCTTCTAGCTACCTAGAGATCAGCCCTGGCTTCCTCCCCTGCCCACGCTCGTCGAATCAGCTCCTTAACGGATGACCGCTCCACCTCTCGAGGGTTCCAATACGGCTTCGAGACGGCAATATCCGCCGCCTTGTCAATATCGCTCTCCTTCATGCCGAGGCCGTTTAACCCCCTCTCCACCTTGAGCTTTGCCAGCAGAATATTCAACCCCTTGACGGCATCACCGTCACTATCCGGAAGCGCATCCGCCAACATCTTCATAGCACGGGGAATCTTGACCGCGTTGTAAGCGAGTGCATGCGGCAAAATAATGGTATGGGTCTCTGCGTGAGGCAAATTGAAGCTTCCGCCGAGGGTATGGCAGAGCTTGTGGTGTAAAGACATGCCCACGTTTCCCAAGCACGTGCCACATAGCCATGCGCCATAGAGGGCAGAGGACCTTGCAACTCGTGAAGTAGGGTTGTTCATCAGCTCGGGGAGCGAGCAAGCAAGAGCCCTAATACCTTCCTGAGCAAGCAGACTGATAATAGGGTTCCCATTGCGGGCATAAAGAGCCTCCACGGCGTGTGCAATTGCGTTGATTCCACTTGTGGCACTGAGAGCGGACGGGAGGGTGAGTGTTAGATCCACGTCGTAGATAACAGTTCCAGGAAGAAGTTTTAAATCTGTTCGTGTCTCCTTTACGCCTGCTGCCGTCTCGCCTAGGATAGGAGTGACTTCGCTGCCGGCATAAGTAGTGGGGATAGCGATATGATGATGGCCTAGACGAATGCTGATGGCCTTGCCCAGGCCGATTGTGCTGCCTCCCCCGATGGAGACGATGCAATCGGCTTCGGTCGATTTTGCAAACTCACAGGCCCGCTCCGTCACGTCAGTGGGCGTGTGCATGGTTGCCTCGCTGAACAGGCCGGCAAGGCGCCCTTTGAGAAGTTTTGCGACATCTCGAGCCTGCGAGATTTGTTGCGGGGTGGATAAAATGATCGGACGGGAGAACCCCAAGCTCGAAAGCTCCTCGGGTAGCTTGGAGATGGTACCGCTCCCAAAGATGACCCGGGAGGGATTGGAATTGTACTCGAAAGAGTCCATTGGATGCGGTACCGTTGCGCTGAAGCTGTGTCGCAGTGGTGTCGCAGTGGCTTGGTGAACGAGATGAGTCGACAAAGGCATCTAGGTTAGCCCCGCAGAGAGAACATTCGTGCTTATCAAAGATCTTGCTGAGTTGAGTTCAGCGCGCGGGAGAATCATCAAGGCTCGATTGAAGAATTAACCACATGGCGGCTCAATTATAGTGACTTGGAGAGCTGGAAGCTGGAGCGGGAATCGGGGATAAATGCGCGGGGTTGGCCGAGGCTGGTGTGGAGGTAACAAAGGCGGCAGAGGACTTACCCGTTATCGACACATCATCTGCCCACTGTGAGAGTGACGACAAGTCGGTCGATTGTAATATTTCATTGAACTGTTCCGTCCTGAACTGCCTACATTTTGGATTTGTCCTCCCATCGGCCGCAACCAAGACTATCATCGTCAACGATCAATAGCAATAACACTCAAGCCGGACTTCAGTCGTCCATCTCACCATGGACCCTTCGCAGCCCCCGCTGAAAGACTTGACCATCGACAACATCACCGACAACGTCAATGCGATCAACTCCAAATGCGACGACCCCCGCATGAAGTTTCTCTTTGACAAACTCGTCACCCACTTGCACGACTTTGCGCGAGAGACACGTCTCAGCACATCAGAATGGGAGTCGGCAATCCAGTTTCTTACCCAGGTTGGCCAAATATGCAGCGACGTCCGGCAAGAGTTCATCCTTTTATCCGACGTTCTGGGTCTCTCTTTACTTGTCGACTCCATCGATCATCCCAAGCCCCAAGCGTCGACCGAAGGCACAGTCCTAGGGCCGTTTCACACCCACGAAGCCGAGCATTCTGAAAACGGAGCCCTGATCTCCCATGACCCAGATGGCGAGCCGATGTTGGTGGTATGCTCTGTCAAAGACACCCAAGGCAAGCCTATTCCTGGCGTCAAGATCGACGTCTGGGAGACAGACTCGAAAGGTTTCTACGATGTTCAACATGCGGATCGCACAGGCCCGGATGGCCGCGCCGTGGTACACAGCGACGAAGTCGGTTCGTTTTACTTTAAAGCCATCGTACCAGTGCCGTATCCCATCCCTAGCGATGGCCCTGTTGGGCAGCTCCTGAAGAGGCTGCGTCGTCATCCATTCCGGCCGAGCCACTTTCATTTCATGTTCGACAAGCCAGGATTCGACCGACTTATCACGTAGGTCCATCCCCAGAACTGTTAGCACCACTTATTCTCATTCATATGCAGAGCGCTGTACCTCCGCGGTGACCCGTACGAACGATCAGATGCCGTTTTTGGGGTCAAGGAGTCCCTGATCGTGGATCTTGGGACCGTCTCTGACGTTGATGGGCTGGCGGAGAAGCATGGTGTGTCTCCGGCTACGAGGCTACTTCAATACGAGTTCGTCTTGGTTTCCGAACACGAAGCCAGCGAGCTACGCGACCAGCGGGCGAGGGAGTCATTGGCGGAGCAAGGAGTTAGCGGACTGCGAGTTGTAAAAGGTACCCTGATCCCCGAATAGTATCACATTGGTGTTCCCTATCAATTCTGGTGAGTACCGAGCAAATCAGGTGCGACTGGGGTTTGCTGCTTGCACAAGACAGGAAAACACCATTAGCAACCATGGCGTCATCCACAATCCTTGCTATAGATGGTGGCGTTAGTGCGTCAACGGGTACGCTCCTCAGCGCAGGTTGTACTGTTTAAGTTTTATCCCGGTTGTGCTTGTCTCCTCCGGCTTCGGGGCTTCGAGTCGGGAGTCCTCGCCCATGTTTCTTAAAGTACTCATGACTAATCGTAGTAGCCCTACCACCTAAACTTATCTAGGCAATCTCGTCGGATGCTTGTACGGTTACTCTTTACATACAATATAGACGAGGTGCCACTGGGTCGTGATGAGTCTTCGAACCTTTGCTTTGAGATCCCGCTTGTCGGTGACCTGCTGCTATTAGCTACGATCCGCGCACAACCCGGTCAGCGGGCAGCGGACCAGTGATTGATGGAGGTTTTGAGTCCAGCATCGCCAGAATCTGCGGGGAGTTGCCTGTACGGAGTACGGGGTACTTATCCGAAGACTAGCACGGGGGCCGGGGCAACCCCGCATCCCCAGTCACTCTCCACCAACCCATTTCCTCGACCAACAGCAGCAATTACAGCATCCCTACGTAGCTTTGCCTGCACACAGTGCACATCGACCATCCTCGCCACCGAATCATCGCCCATCTAACATCTCCCGCAAGACATTCACTGGCGGGCGACCGACATGCCCATTTGCGGCTGACATCGTCACCAGAAACTGCGACTGCGACTGCGACTGCGACTGCGACTGCGACGACCCTTCAACCGCTCTCGACGAAGGCGACGCTCGCTTGTGCATGATACACCAACGACACAATCACCAGCAGCCATCACTGCTACGCCGATATTCAACCCTGTACCCGGTCGCTCGTGCGCTCGCCAACACGGGCCCTCTATCCACACCCTCCCTGCCTCGACGGTGCCTCGTTTTTTGCGACCAACGGCGGTACCGGAGTCGACCATGGCACCGCAACGCTTCCAACACTTTCTCAACAGCTTCAAGCCCGACGACACTACTGCGAGCTACTTCCCCAGTGATCGTCTCAGCCCGGCCAGCAGCACAACCTCCGTGCCGCGAAGCAGTACCGACCCGTATTACTACGACCTGCGGGCGGCGACCATCAGGACGGCCTATGTGGGGCTGGCGCGGAAGCTCAGGGTAAGGCATTTGCAGATGATTGCTATTGGAGGCGCGATAGGCACGGGTTTGTTCGTGGAATCCGGAAGGGCGCTGCAAACCGGAGGCCCTGCCTCTCTGCTGGTGGCCTTTTCCGTCGTCGGCATCATGCTGTATTGCACCTGTCAAGCCATCGGCGAGCTGGCCGTTATCTTCCCCATTGTCGGATCCTTTTCCTCGTGGGAGACGCGGTTCTTGGACCCCTCTTGGGGGTTTGCCATGGGCTGGACGTAAGTTTACCAGCGTAGATTCCAGTTTTACGACTCATGCTGACTTGAGTCCTCGCAGCTACGCTTTACAATGGCTCACCATCTTGCCGTTGGAGATTATCGCGGCATCTTTAGCCACTCGGTTCTGGACTGATAAGCTGCCTAGTGTTATATTCGTGACCTTGTTTCTGGCCGTAACTGTACTCGTCAACCTCTTTGGCGTCAAGGGATACGGTGAAGCCGAATTTGCCTTCTCTATTATCAAAGTTACAGCCATCATCGGATTCATGTGAGTGCCAACGCGTCCGTCGCGGTCCATGGTTGCATTTGTCTGACATATTGGCCTAGCCTCCTCGGAATCGTTCTTAACTGCGGAGGGACACCCGACCGCGGATACATTGGTGGCGAGTTCTGGCACAACCCCGGCGCCTTCAACAACGGATTTAAAGGCATATGCAGTGTCTTTGTCACTGCAGCGTTTGCCTTTGGCGGGACGGAGCTCGTTGGCCTGACTGCCGCTGAGACGGCTAACCCGCGAGAATCTCTCCCCACGGCCATTAAGCAGGTATTTTGGCGGATAGCCCTTTTCTACATCGTTGCACTCACGCTCGTGGGCCTATTGGTCCCATACAACGACCCTCGACTTATAGACGCGAGTACTAGTGTGGATGCAAATGCCTCGCCCTTTGTTATTGCCATTGAGAACGCGGGGATACAAGTTCTCCCGTCGGTCATGAACTCGGTTATCCTTCTTGCCGTCTTGTCTGTAGGCAACACGGCCGTCTTCGGTTCCTCGCGAACTCTTGTCGCCTTGGCCAAGCTCAACCAAGCACCGAAGATCTTGGGTTATATAGATAGGAGGGGCCGGCCAGTGGTTGCCATTGCGCTGGCCGGGGCAATCGGTCTCCTCGCCTACCTTGCCGACCTGCGGAGCGAGAGCATCGTACTCGACTGGCTCGTCGCAATCTCTGGCCTCGCGACGGTATTCATCTGGTTCTCTATCTGTCTCTGCCATATCCGTTTCCGTCGCGCCTGGGCCTATCACGGGCGCAGCCTTGACGCCATACCTTTCACCTCGCAAGTCGGCGTCCTGGGCTCCTACCTCGGCCTAACGCTCAACGTCATAGTCCTTGGCGCGCAGTTCGTGATCGCTACCTTCCCAATCGGCTGGGAGACCATGGGGGCGAGCACGATAGCGCAGAACTTCTTCCTCAGGTACATGAGCGCAATTATCATCTTTCTGTTCTACATCATACATAAGATCGTATACAGGACGAGGTACGTCAAGGTGCGCGATATGGACGTCGATACAGGGCGGCCGGATTTCAACTTGCCCATTCTGGTGGCGCAGGAGGACGAGGAGCGCGCGTCGTGGCCCAGGTGGAAGAAAGTTTACAAGTTTATCTGTTGACAGCAACTCCGGGGGGATATGTACCTGCTTTCTTGCCTTGGTCTTTTGCCATGTGTACTCGTATGACGCTGGATAGGATTCTTTGGCTTGTCATGAACTGGATGGTCTATTGGTTGGAGCTGGATGGATCGGATGGATACCTTTGGATTTTGCGCGGTGTGATGGGAACATGAGCGATGAATTGATATGGGGAAAGTCCATTGGATTTTTATCCCGTGATATGAAGGGGATGGATCGATGTACTAGTGAATCTAGATTTACTTTTTCATACGATTCGGATCCGTCACCTAAGCAGACGATACTTAACAAGCCAAGTTTTACGCTCGACGATGAGGAAGCTACGTCTAGAAAGTTGTCGAGATGCGTTGTAACAGTCTGTCCCAGTGTGTCCTCAGTCACGTCTTGCTACATTTTCTTTGCTAACACCTCAGGCGCCCGATTTAAAGCTAATCGGTCTCCCATTCCCTCTCTCGCTCATGGTGTCGCCATGGTGGGTTACGGAGAAAGAATGAAAATAGGTTTTTTATCACTTTTTTTCGGTAGGGGAGGGGGCAGGGGGTCGACGGGTTAAATTCATTTGGCTATAGCTTAAAGCTTGTCCTGTTGGCTTGCATGAAAGGGTGTACTCGCGAAGTAGCGTACGTAAACTTCGGCGCTTGCTACCCTAGGCGACTAAAACGAGTACCCTAAAGCTAGAGATAAGAAGGAAGGAATAGAATAAGAGGGGAAATAACGAGAGTATGGGAACTCGTATAAGTCTTACTTCCTATCCTTGTTCGTAGCCAAGACTCTACACGGGCCTAGCCCGTTGTAACGAAGTATGAAAAACGGCAGTGAATCTTTAGTAGACGGGCCTATTGTTGAAGGAGCCCAATATACCCTTGAGTGCTTGTGAGGGCCGGTGTCATAGCCGGCATACCCGTGTGAGGCATTGTCAAGGATGGAGTAGTGATGATCCCTGGTAAAATTGACAGTCCCGCGAAACTCAGGCTCCAGGTACTATTGCATGCAATCCGAGTGTCTCTATCCTCGATGTTAGCTATAGCGATGATGTCGTCCTTGGACGTGATCTAGCACAACGTGATCTGGCCCTAGAAGTCATAGCCTGCCCATCCACCAGCACGCGTGCGTTTGGACAACCCGAAACGGGTGGATTTGCCGGCCTCCAATCGGATTTGACCCAAGGTGGCCTCGGGTATGTTCGACTTTCCCGAGAGTTCCAATGAGTGAAGAGATCGGACGCCAGTACCCCGAGCAACTCGAGCCAATGCTCGGACCGTCTCGATAGAGAACTTTTGTCCTTTATTCTCAGAATGCGTGCTCGCTAAAGTCGATGTAGTGCCCCAGGTCTCAGTGTCGCCAGAGCAAACATGAACTACACTCCGAAGTTTCCCTTGAGGGATGAAGGAACATCTGGTCCCGCTACGTGGAAACCTGTCCATGCGGGCTTTGGAGCACGAAAACAGCCCTGGGTTCGAGAGTATCGCCAGGGTGGTAAGACTACATGGCAACCGACGTTAGTTTCGGAGCCAGCCCTGCCACCATGCGCTACGGCTTCTTGGTTATAGCCTACGCGGCCGGCAGCATCAAAGTGGTGCCATCGGGCGACGATGCTGCATAGACAGGGCGATCTGGCTAGTGAATATTCGTCCGTGTAGATGGAGCGTTGCTGATCTCTTGGCTGATAGAGACTGCGAAGACTAAACGTATGAACGTGGAGGCAATCAAGAATATCGACCACGGCCGTCTGACGGCATTTAAAGACCGAGAGGACCGGACCGGCCGACAAAGAGCACTGTTTACGAATGAGGGAACACTGGCGACATCTATTAGCAAGGACATGAACCCCTCAGCGTTGTAAAGTCCTCGAGACGAAATATATGCACTTCGCAGGTTCCAGATTACTAGCCAGATATATAAAGGAACTAAAAAGGGTGAAGAACAAGGGGCGGAAGAACCTAAAGAATAGAGATCGTTAATCTAATGGCGCTCCAATCTCGGGCCTGTGACCATCGGACTCCAGCAACCAGGCTGATACCATAAGTTTGACTTGCTAAGCACTGTTCCTCCGCGTGATGACCATTATTAGCAGAACTTGGCCAAGGGTCCGTCGGGGTTCGTAGTGGCGCATGCCCAAGTATGACTCTTGTGGTCCTGGACAATTATTGCTCCAATATTATCTTTGCACAACTTTGGCTGGTTAGCCAAAAAGTTGCACTTTGACTGGGCAAAGGTCCAGCCACGTTGTGCGCCGCGGGATTCCGTTCCATTTCAAGGATGCCGGGAGTTCCGTTGTAGTAACGAGGTTATTGTTCGACCCCGGGGTGTCCAGCAGCACCCTGACCGCTGGCCGTTCTTCTGTATATGGTTCCGCTATTCTTGCATGTCTTGGGTGCTGGAGACAGTCAGAGAGTGTGGAACCAGATGCCACACCTCGCGCAATCGGATTGTGCGTCTGTACATCCTCCCGTACATCCCCTTATTCGTTTAATGGGACTGTAGCCGCATGCTGAACAAGACGTAGAACACCCCGTGGGCTCTTTGGGACAAGTACAGGAATCAGCGTCCAAATGGATCGGTTGGCTAGTATCGCAGTCTTTTTGAGCACCCGGCTCGATAAAAGAGGCCGAGAGGAGTAGAAGGGGGGCTCGCTAAACTGCATTATGAGGAAGCCTGATGGAGCTGCAAGACTGAAAAATAATACTGCTGGTAACCATAGGTACGAATTTGCTAACCTTGCTAATGCCAAGGCAATATTAGAGAGAACAGGACTCGGGTAGAGCATCTCCCTGAAGTCGAGGGGGCTTCATAAGTCTAATTCTTACCGGCAGATTTGGTGCTGCTCTTCCTCTTTCAGTGGTTGCAAGCTCAAGCATGGCCACATGCTACTACAATGGTGCTTCAGCTGGAGAAATGGCACTGGTAGTAATACTATGGGGTTAAATGAGAATCAGTTTCGGGGATTGCCGACTTTAAGCCCTAGTATTAATAACCTTTGTCATAAATTGTGGCGACGGAGACCATGTTCAATTGGGCAGCCCGTGGAAGCGCTTTGGCAGGGGAAAATTTTAGGCACTCTTGAGCAGGGCTCAGACTTCTACAAACTCAACCCTACTCCTACTCAAACCGAAGTCATGGCACATTCCAAGTCAGCCAAGCGGAAGCGAAACGCGCAAGTTAACGTCCCCAAGAAACTTACAAAGACTACGTCCATCACTCCCCCTCCCGACGGCGCGCCATGCGAGCCCAAGAGTCTGCAGACAGTCATCTCGGACGAGGAACTCGACGTCACGATTGAGACGCTGACGACACTGGCGCAATACCCCAGCTTGACCAAGTCGAAAGCATGCAAGGACCTGCGCGTCGCCGTCTACGATTTTCGTCAATCGTGCACCACGGGTGTCAACGCCGCTGGTAGGTGGACTGCCCTGCGATTGATGGCAAAGCTAAAGAGTTTCGCAGAGGGCGCAAACCTCACAGCGCGAGTGACGGCTGCGCTGGCCGACGAAAAGTACCTCGACGCGAGAATCCTCCTCGCGGAGATGCGATTGCGATGCGAACAACCGAAACTGGGCGCGCTGTGCCGCTGGGTGCGAGACCTTGACGTCGTCACGCAGCCCAGGGGCGTCAGTCTCGACAGCCCCTCGCGCTCCGCAAGGGACGGCGAGCTGCTCGGCGTACTCGATGCTGTCCTGCGCGTCAGCTGCCCGATCGACTGCAACACGAAACCCCCATCCAGCTCGTCCTCCCGCATTGCCCTGCAAACGACCTGGGACTTGCGGCCGCCTACAGCGCCGCACCAAGTCTACGCCTCTGTCCTGGACAGGTCAATCTTGTCCTCGGCACCCGACTCCCTCCGCATCGTCGAAACGACTCCTGGCCACCTCCGCAAACCACCGAACCACCACCCCGCCATCCTCTACGCCTCCGAGCCCAACACTGTCCGGCTGTCCTCGGACTGTCCACCGATAGAGTACCACAACCACCCCAACGTTCCCAACCTCGGCCTTGCTACAAATGTCCTTTGGCCCGCCGAATGCAAGGCCATCATCGCCGCCGGCGAAAGCGTCGGCTTCCTTCCCGATACGCCCATCCGCGAAGGCGGCGACACCAGCGTCCTGGCACACAACTTTTACTGGATCGTCGACACTGCCTTCCATGATACGCTCTGGTCGCGCATGTCCCCCTTCGTCCCCGCTTCCGTCAATGGCCGCCTATCCCGTGGCCTCAACCGGCGTTTCCGTGTGTACCGATACGTCCCCGGCGCCGAGTACCGATGCCACATCGACGGGGCGTGGCCGCCATCGGGCATCCGGCCAGACGGCACGTACGTGTACGATGACTCGCCCGCAGGGAAGAAGCAGAGCTCCTTGTTCACCTTCCTGTTATACCTAAACGACGAATTCCAAGGCGGAGAAACGACGTTTTTTATGCCAGCGCCGCTGGAGGGGACGCTCAATGCGTATCCGGTTCGGCCTGTGATGGGAGCCGTGGCCGTGTTTCCGCATGGCGAGGCCAGAGGGGCGTTGTTGCACGAAGGCACGAGCGTGAGGAAGGGGGCCAAGTACATTATAAGGACAGACATTGAGTATGATGTCGAACCTTTGGAGCAAGTACACAGCTCTGCCAGTGCCTAGATGCTCGTCCTGAAGTTAATTACGAGTCAAACGCGGTAGCAGCTACTGCTTATATCCTCGTAATTAGTGCTGAGTCACTGTAACTCCTCCGTGCCCCGGGTCATGCTTGGCATAGAGATGGCTGATTCTTACAGATGTCCGAAGTCGGCAACCCTTCCGTAGCGGTGCCGCGACCGGTCATGTTTAGCATGTTAATAAACGGCTCCACGGCGTTCGCCATGGTCATCGAGGTGCTTTTCTACATGGGCAACTTGGAAGACGCGCTGACATCCCCAACTAGCTACCCTTTCATGGAGATATTCCTTCAGGCCACCTACTCTGTGTCTAGGAGCGCCACAATGGCGTCGATTATCACTACGCTAGCGGCGTGCGCGACCGTTCGCCACCTTGCCTCAACGTTTCGAGTATTCTGGTCCCTTGCCAGAGACATCGTCACAACCGTCATCTCCTGCCTTCTGGCCCTCGTCAACGTTGGATCCTCTGCTGTGTTCATCGACGTCGTCTCCATCTCCGTCTCCGGCCTCTACTCGTCGTACCTCGCCGCCGCTTCGCTGCTTCTCTACCGCCGCTGCACCAACGGCTTCAAACTGCCCGACCTGCCCGACCAGACCACGCTCCCCGCTCTTGCCGACACGTCCGATGCGCAGCTGGTCTGGGGCCCCTAGCGTATCCCTGGCGTCGTTGGAATCGTTAACAACACCCTTGCCTGCGCGTATTTAGTCGTCATCTTGTTCTTTAGCGTCTCCCCAGCGACTCCCGTTGACGCAGCCTCGATGAACTACAGCGTCTTGGTGACGGGCACGGCCGCCGTGTTTAGCTTTGTGTATTACTTGGTTTGGGCGAAGAGAGAGTACCAGGGCCCTATTATCGAGACGTGATACAGTCAAGGGATGCGGGTTGTTTGACGATAATCCGTAATCCCGGAGCATCTGGTAGTGGTGGGGACTACCGATTCGCTTTTCCTTGAAATACATTGCAAAGCGCCGCCGTTGTAAACAATAGCCTGCCCACAACTTCCCCCAAACGCCAGGCATGTGTAAACCCTACACGAAATAGCGAAATCTATCGTGAGGCGGGCGACAGGTATACCCCTCGCCTCTAATGACACGATCGACCTCTTCACGCACAAAGGGAAAGATGTCCTTCCAGGCGTTCCGGCCTATCCAGCAATCCAAGTGCCCGTAGCCTGCGATACTGGATGCCAGCCCCTGTGCAGGCTGATATGCCAAAGGTATCGCACAATACCTCGTACGTCCTTTCCGTCGCAATTGGGGAAAGCACCGCGTTGCCCAGACCGCTGAAGAGCAAAAACGGAATTCCACGGAGGCGTTGTATGTTCTCGGGCGTCGTGAGCTCGTCGCACGTCGGGGCGTTGCCGATGACACACCCATGGCGGCCCATGCGCATCAGCTGATCCATGAAGGTCATGTTGGCTCCGTAGACGATGCGGTCAATGTAGCGGTGCGTCGCCTCGTTGAGGTTGCGATGGTTCCAGCATCGTCCAAAGAGGCGCGACGTACGATGGCAAGCGGCACTGCGGCACATCGCCCCTGTGCCCTGGGTGGAACCGCAGCATCTGGTTCAACATCCGCTGGGCCAGGCCGACGTGCTGGGAAGTGCTGCAGTCGAGGAACGGGCCGGCTATGAGGCTGTACAGGCGGCCCAGGGGCGGCGCCGACATGGCCATGAGGAAGTTGGGCGTGCTCAAGACGGGGTTCATGAAGATCTGGCTGCAGCTGATGCCAAGGTTCCAGTTCGCCGGGATGGTGCCGTCCAGCAGGTCGCTGGCAACGGCGACAGCCCCTATGCAGTGTGTATGGTGTAGATCTTGTCCGTGCCATGCACCTTGCGGATGTGCTCTCTTGATGTCGAGCCTGGCATCGTAAGTTGTCCAAGGCCCTCGCGCCGTCTGCAGCCGGCCGATGCCGTGCACCGTGATGAAGATGCGGAAGCCGGCCTGCGTAAAGTAGTTGACCGCGTTGAACGGGATCGTCGGCAGCGCAATGATGTGATGGTCAACCGCAGCACCGGGAATCATGAAGAGATTCTGTATCTCCACGGGCCCGCCGTGGGCGTCGGTCGCGATGGCGCCCGGGTCGGGCTCCCACATGTGCATCTCAGTGCACACGTCGTCGCTTGCCTCGATAGAGATTGACTCCGTCGGCGGCGTATAGTTGGTGTAGCCCCGGTGTCCCCGCGCCGGGTACTGGAGTGGTGCCAGGGGAACGGAGAAGGAGGATGCCGATTTGCACGTAAAGTAGGACGCGAACTTGGCGACCTTGTTGGCCTTTTCGGATAGGTGACGTCCGGTCGGCGTGAGCGTCAGGACCTCTGACCAGAGGTTTCCAAGCCGCACGTCCACGATGCCCACGGCGACCGGTAGCTGGTGTTGGAGGCCTGGCGCCGAGACTCGTCGCCTGCGTTGATCATGTCGTCCGGGCGGCTCTGCGCGTTGAGAGTAGACACGCTGCCGTTGTCCTAGGCCAATCTCCAGACATTGACCGGAGGCTCAGGCTCCGTGATGCAAACGTACAGCGTGGTCGTCGACTTCCAGAGCCGGCGAGGGCTCAACGCGACAGACGAGTCGAACACTTGTAGCCATGGAAATGAAGGCGCCGCCCGTTGGTACCCGTCATGTCAACATTCGAAACTCGTACGTCAGCTTGCTCGCTTGCGGCGCGCTGTCGTCTGGCGTAAACAGGCCAATGTCGCCCCCCACCACCATGAACGGCGAACCGTCGATTGTCGGACAGACAAACGTGCCCGTGAGGACTCCTCTGTACCGGGTCACCCTCCGGGGTGCTCGCCTCGGAGGCCACGACGCTCAGGAACAGTCTCGCGGCCTCGCCCACATGGTTCGTCACACCATGCGAACCTGTGTTGTCTCGGCCATTTGCGCTCCGCTGTTGTCAGACAGTTAGAACCGGCAATGGCTGCAACAGCAAGTGTGCTGTCGAGGGAGCGCGGACTTGCCCCAGAGGATGAACCGTGATCTGGTGGCCACTCCAGGCGTAGGGCTCATTGCCAGTGTCCGTCTGATGCCTTCTTTAGCCTGTGCGAGCAATTCGTTGAGCCGCCTGACTCGATCGTCCCGGCCGACTCCCAGGGATTGCAACAGAGACCTGTCGTTTTCGAGGCGGAGGGTTGCTTGACTGCCTGCCATCCTTGGACGGGTTAGGTTTCCCCCATGGTGGGTTACCATCGTGCGACATTGTCAAGAAGACGCAGGTCGTCTTGAGATCCTCGCACCCCGAGCGTAGACCTGGAAGCCTGCGCTTGCATCCCTTGACGGCCGCCCTGGCTCGCTCCAGCTGCGTCGTCTTCTTCGGGGCATGAACCGGCGGCATGGAGCATGGCGTATAGCAAAGTTGACATGGCGTGCGGCATCGCTCCGTCCTCAATCACGAAGCCGTCGTGCGGATTTTGGTGTCCTCGATTGTCTATTATGTTAATGACTGTTGGTCCCACGGGGTTGTCTGGGTTCGGGCATGGGCTGCCGACGGCATTGACTTCGCTGTCAACATTGCATCCGTCACGTCGTCAGTCCGGCGGGCTTCAGAGATTTGGACACCCAATGGCAAGATACCCGAAAGCCACCATGTCGCCGTTCCCCCTCATGCCCTGACCCACGCAGTCGCTCATCCCCAAGCCCATAGCCTTGCTTCTGAGCAAGATCTCCGTCGTCCCGATTGCGCAAGCACCGAGGAAGACGGCCTTCTTGGCGTGGACCCACATGAGATCTCCCCGAAAATTGTCTCGGAATCGGCGACGTTCGTGCTCGTACCAGGCAAAGTAGACGAGATATCCACCACGGGAGTGCTTGACCTTTTCAATGTGCCGGACCTCGCACTGACAGAACATATCGGCGCCCCAGTTCCATGCGTCGGCCAAGTACGTCACCAACGTCGTCGTCTCGACCCGTCGTTGATGTCCGTCGAGTCCAGGCCGGTCAATGTCGAGGGCGACATGTCGACGCCGCAACGGTTCGGCCCTGGTCGGAAGCGAGTCGTCTGTGGGACTCTATAGAACCTGTCCTCGATACCCAGTAGCTTGGCCTGGCGTGAAGAGACCTGCATCTTTTTCGGCTTCGGCCAATCATCCGGGTACGGCTCAGGCTCGAGCACGTCTCTAACCTTTTGGTAGTCTATATCCCGTGTATGAGTTTGAGTCGAGTCCAGGTTGGCCCCAGGGCGGCGGGGTCGGGGGAGGCGGTGTAATCTCAGTGAGACATATATTGGGTTATCTCGAATCTCTGGGGACCAAACCTCCATGGCCAGGGACCCCGGATAGATGACTTCGAGAAACACTTATGCGTTGATCAGGCTTCCGCCACCCAGGCCAAGCAAGTAAGCGAGCCGATGAGCATGTCGAGGAGGCGAGGGCTCCGCTTACCGTTGCAGACGACAGCGCTTTGGCCTTGGCCGACTACCAGATGGAGCATTCCCGTCGCGTTCCCGTTCGTTATCAAAGGCCGCAGGGCCCGGCGTAACGTTTCCGGACGAGTGAAACTGCCGGGCCACATCCCGGGAGCTGACGGGATATTACATGTATTCCCCGAGCCATGCTTGCAGCAGCGACCCCACCCCCGTACGCGGAACCAATGACAACGCAATCGTTGGAGGCGCGAACGAGCTCGACTGGCTTTGCAATGCGTGGAAACGGGTGCTCGCTGTTTGTTTTCACCGGTTCTGCCTGAAAAAAACGCGGTGCCATCGCCGTCTTCATGGTTGCTCGGTCCCGTGCCCTGATGCTTCCGCGGAACCGTTGGCAACGGCGGCGACACGACCGAGTGGCTCCAGGCGCCATGGCTTTGCCGCTGTACTCCTGATGGCATTGCATTGTGCGATCCAGGACTGCCGTCAAGCTGTCGGTGGCCGTAGACGACGTCGGCTGGAGCACGTTGCGTCTGGGGCGCGCTGCATGAGGGCCACGCTAATGTTTGGCAAAATAGTGCGCAGTGAGTCTGCGTCTAGGTAACGGCAGAAATCTTGTTATTGGTTCGTACAAACGGTGTACTATAGCATGGACTTAATATACGCGCTTTATGCATGTAATCCGCATCGTTACAATATAATCGAGAAGAAGCTTGGACTTTGACGGAGTCAGGTCAGGGTCCTCGTGATGGGCGGTTTACAAGGCTAGCAACCCATCGATCGAGTCGAACCATTCAACCTTAAGATGGGGTACACTATTGGCAGTTATGCCTGGCTTGCTCTTCCGTTTGTCAAGTCGCCACGGGTCGTCTCTCGCGAGCATGGCCTTACGAAGTGGTGTTGGTTGGCCATGGGTTTTGTGAATGAGACGACAATATGTCCGCAGTACTCCGTACTTCGTAGGCCTAGCCAGTTTCGACGATTGGGCCAACGGCTGTTCGACACGGCGGACGAGCACCAGGCCGATCGTCAGGACCCACGAGTGCACGGAGCACAGAGCGGCTGGTGGTGCCATTGTAGCGCGTTGAGGTTTTGTACAATACTCGACGACAATACCAGTTGGTTACGACTCAGGCCAGATGCCCCCCAAATACATGCGGGGTTTACATGTATGATACGGGAACTACCGAGGGGCTCCGATAATATTCGTAATCCTCGACGGCTACTCCGATGCCCAGCGCAAATGACTCGGCTGTACAGGAGCATGAGATGCGGTTCGAGAGGTCACATTCACAGTCGCAAACTCACTCGTCATGTCGTTACATCGTATTCGCTGCTAAGAGTAACGTCCATTTTTCTACCCTATCCCGTAGCCAAGCCACGCCACCTAATTTTAGTGCAATCTCATGTGATTACTTTCGTGTTTATAATAGCTACCGAGGCATTTAAGCTACATATAGAGAGACCTAAATTAGTTTAAATAACGTATCTCCGTGGTATTTGCATCCCGGCTCATCCGTTGTCTATGCCGTACCTCGTAACTAACGTCTCTGGCCCAATGGCTATACATGCCCCCTGAGCTCCGTTGCCTCTTATTGCCTCGCGAGCCTCGCGAGGCTTGCGATACTGCCGCCGCTACATCGTCGATCTCGAATTAGGAGAGGTCACGCCGGGCGCTCGGGTTAAGGGGTCTCGTGCCTCGGCCAGAGAT
>PKSG01001047.1:59439-84081 GCA_002916505.1 Tolypocladium paradoxum | reverse complement strand
CCGGGCTTGGCTGCGTTGTGTGCGCTGTGTGGTATTGAACTCGGCATCATCGTCGGCATCGTCGTCGGCATCGTTATCGGCATCGTTGGGGATCGCCTCACATATGCGGCGGTATGTTGTGTGTGTGAATTCATTTACAGCTTGTAGCGTTATGGGCTGCACGAGGATTGGGCTAACAAAAACCACTGACCCACTAGCTGTGCAAATAGAGATTTCGGCTGTGCAAATAGTAATCCTCTTTTTTTCAAGCCTGCAGAGGCGATTCTCGCTGGACCTCGGGGACACAGACCTTGCATGTTGGATTCAACTTGCGTTTAAGCTCTGAGATTTCTTCCCTACGAAAGGTAGCTTTAAGTTGCACAAAGGAAGTCGATTCGTTCCTGGCTATTGCAGCCAGCCTTGACATCATACCTAACCCGCAACCTGCCGAGCGGGGCAGACTCCTCGCAATGCCCGATATTCTGGATTCCTATCCGGAGTATGC
Source organism: Tolypocladium paradoxum (assembly GCA_002916505.1). Taxonomy (NCBI): domain Eukaryota; kingdom Fungi; phylum Ascomycota; class Sordariomycetes; order Hypocreales; family Ophiocordycipitaceae; genus Tolypocladium; species Tolypocladium paradoxum. Next base: position 83,597 of record PKSG01001047.1, on the reverse strand, counting down.
CTCGACTATTAAATTGGACGAGCTACGCGCCGTGGAATACAACTACCTCGACGAGCAGGGCCATGTGTATCTGGACTATACCGGCTCCGGGCTCGCCGCCCGCGCGCAACATCGAGCGCACGCCACCCGCCTAGAGAGCACGACATTCGGCAATCCACACTCCGTAAACCCCACGAGCCAGTCGGCCACGGAGATGGTCGAGCTGGCACGGAAGCGGGTGCTGGCGTACCTCACGGCGTCGCCGGGGGAATACAGCGTCATTTTCACAGCAAATGCAACCGGCGCAGCGCGGCTAGTCGGAGAAGCATATCCATTTTGGAGACGCTCCCGGCTGGTCTTGACATCCGATAATCATAATTCGGTCAACGGACTACGAGAATTCGCCCGCCGCGCAAATGCCCGCATCGACTACGTGCCCACGAGGGCTCCGGATATGCGGATTGACACCGCGACAATTGTTCAGGCGCTGCCGGTCTCAAGACGCGGTGTATTCGCAAGGGCATCCGGCAGCCGCGTAGGCCTGTTTGCGTACCCAGCGCAGAGCAACTTTAGTGGAGTACGACATCCCCTAGGCTGGGTAAGCCTGGCTCAAGATCGCGGATACGACGTTTTACTAGATGCGGCGGCTTATTTACCAACGGGTACCCTCGACTTATCAACCGTCAAGCCCGAGTTTGTGACAGTCAGCTGGTATAAACTGTTCGGCTTTCCGACTGGAGTGGGTTGCTTGATTGCCCGCCGCGATGCGTTGGCTCGCCTCGTCCGCCCCTGGTTTTCCGGCGGAACCATAACGGCCGCCACGGTTGGGATACCGTGGCACGCAATGACACCGGACGAGGGCGCCTTCGAGGATGGCACCGTTAATTTCTTATCGATCCCAGACGTCCACTCTGGATTGGACTGGCTATCGGGCGTCGGCATGGACGTGATTGGAACCAGGGTACGATGCCTAACGGGATGGTTTATAGACCGCCTGGCGATGCTTCAACACAGCGACGACACTCCCATGGCGGTAATCTACGGCCCAACCAGTCTAGAGTCTCGCGGCGGGACCGTCTCTTTCAACCTCCTTGATGCCTCTGGAAAGGTAGTGGACGAGCGGATTGTGGCGATGGAATCGGCGGCAGCAAAGATTTCGCTACGAACGGGCTGCTTTTGCAACCCAGGGGCCGGCGAAAGCGCGCTTGGCATCGACGCAGCTACTCTAGCGCCGCTTCTTCAAGCTCAGAAACCTTCTGTTGACGAATTTCTTCGCATGATCAAGCTCCCATCTGCGGGTGCTGTGCGGGTATCATTTGGCATTGTATCCACTGCCGCGGATGTGGATTCTTTCTTTGCGTTTGTCGAAAACACATATCGCGACCGCGCAATAACACCACATGAACTTACGCCTCGACACGGTTGCTAGCTGTCCATGGGGCACTGCCTTTTTAGAGTTTTTGCCCAACGGTGGCTGGAGTGGACGATTGTTAAATGAAGGACTTGCTCTTTATCTGAGATGGCAGTAGCTACGGCCGGCGCCGACTGCGCCTTTCCTCACGGCCTAGCCTGTTTACACCAAGGACTACACTGCCCTAAGTCGAGGGAGATAAATTTCATATATATGCTAAAAAACACGTACCGAAGCCTAAGAGTTGCGGACGAAGTGTTGCCCTGCAGCCTCGCCGCGTGATGACGCCAATGCTTTCCACCCCTCACATATGCCCCTTTTAAACGAGTCGAATTGCAGGTATATAAGACATGTAGCGGTGATATTTCCCTGCGCGTTGGGGAACTACTTCTTTTGTGTTAGCTCAAGATATTCCTGCGTCGTAAAGTGTACTAAGCGGGCAATACTCTTCGTTAAATGTCACGAATCTAGCATAGTCGGAAACTATTACTTTAACTCGTGATAAGTTGTCTTCGTTAAACTATTATGCCTTATCTTCTATTGCAAGAGTATGCTAAAGTTCTACTGTGCTCAGTGGTCTCTTGGCACATATAATCCATGCGAGAACCCTCTTTACAAAGGCTTTGCTTTCGTTTCGCCTGATAAACCTGATCATTCCACCCCTATCCGGTGGCGAGTTTTAATACTGCAGTTCTAACAGCCTTGACCGACTTTTTTCAGCGAGGGATTATAGAAGGAGGTGCGCGAGAGGGAACCTAGGGGCGTGTTAGTCTTATTTGATGCATACTTAGACAACAGTCACGTATATTCCTTTAGCTACTAAACTCTATTGGGGACTAGCCTATAACGGGCAGGCCCCTGCGGAGCTCTAGCGGTGGCTAGTGCTGCGGCCGTTCGTGCAAAGCACGTTTTACGTACGCAGGCACAGTTAGAGCTCATTAACGGGGCAAATCCTGTGACAGTCTTCTTATTATTACCTATTCACTGACAAGGCTGGATAGTGTTGATATTTAAAGAGGGCTGCTACGTCGTATTCGTACGACCTAAAATCATAGACGTCCTCACGGCATCCATCACCACACACTCTCGCAAGCGCCCACTCGGTCGCGTGGCATACGTAGTCATTCATCCACATAAAACCGCCGTTCTGCGTGAGGCAATCGGTAACGCCCTGGTACCCAAGCGGGTCCCGGCAACGTACCTGCGTAGGACGCGCATCCTAAGGACATACATCCGTAGGATAGGTACGTGTCCTCGGAGCTCGTGGTTCATGGGGTTGTAGGCAAGCCCTCGCCCCTAAGAAGCTTAAGTCTCCTTAAGCTTTAGTCCTTATTCTACTCTTCCTTAACTATATCATTAAGCCCTATATATATCCTAGCCTTATAATTGTAAAGTTTCTCTATTAATTACTAAGAGTAAAAATACTCCTATTGTTAGTGAAGACATCACGGCGCTTCATGAAATACTAACCTTGGTATTTGCAGCTGGCGATACGCGCCCTGCCTGGGCCGTCGATTGGGCTCGAGTGAGGGCCATGGCGACCAAAATGCTGACGAGTGTCGATGTGTTTGCTTGTCAATTCGTGCTTGCAGGTATGGTGCGGCCTTCGACTTCATCTCATTTCCACGCACGAGCCGTCTTGAGCACGTCTGCGGACTTGGTCATGTCCCGCATCACAGGGCTAGAGATGGATGCGACAATAGCATCACCGCACTCGTGCTCCTGTGCTAGTGCAATGTTTGTTTCGTCTAATCGAGTCTTCCCCAAGTCTAGCAGAACAGACGTGAGTCGTCATGCGTTTGGATACGCGGGAAAGTCCCAACTCACGACCTCCTTGAGTAACTGATGGTCCAGGCCCTCTGCCCCTGCGTTCATATACATAAACTTGGTAAAGGGGACGGTGGCATGGTACATGAAAGGAATCCCCGATGGGACAAAAGCCACGTCGCCCTGGAGTAGCGACACCGTGTCATAACCCTGTACGGAAAGAACGAGCTGCCCGTCTTCCATCTGCAAGGCAAAGTGGTGCGGCAGGGTAGCTGCCGCGGAGGATTGGTTGTGCAGCTTCGGCGACATGATGATGGTGCCCATGCTAAAGTTGCCTCCTGTCGCCTGCTCCGGGGTGGCCAGGGGCTGGATTACCTTGTAGCCATCCTCAGAGTTGAGATACTTGGGGCCGTAATCCTTGGCGACAAAGTACGGTTCGGTTGGGTCGTTTGGCAGCGTATTCGCTCCGTTGTGCCACTTCAGGCTCCTGTTGCCGGCCGTCCCGTTCACAAAGTCCCTGCGTGGGATATACACTTGGTCGGGTGCAGCGTAGAGGTCCAGCCCGGCCAACAAAACGTCCAGCTCTGGTGTCATGGGACCGAATGGCTGCTCGTCTGCGGGAATGGCAAGGTAAGGCGAGCTGATGGTGCTGGTTTCAAATTCGCCGAGGCTGAATACATCAAACAGGTGCTCGAAGCCGCCGGGGTGGAAGACATGCGTGAGCTGGGTGTCGGGATCAATCAGCTGGAAAGTGTGGATGGTGCCGGGAGGGATGTTGCCATAGTCGCCGAGTGTTCCCACCCGTGCTTCATCTGTCGAATTCGTGGCGTTCTTTTGGGCCCAGAGTTCAACGCGACCCCGGGCACAGTAGAAGTGCTCGTGGGTCAGACGGTGCGTGTGAGGACGCGCTGATGCCCAGCCAGAGTCCTTTCCATTGTGCTGGACAAGGGAGAAGGCACCTCCAGAGGAGTTTGCGGTGATGGAAAAGCGAATGATTTGCGACGAGGTCAATTTGATCGCGCGTCCTCTGTACTTGGGCAGCACGTACGGCCGGAGGAAGTCGGGAGCCACGTCAACGACGATGCCTTCATTGCTTCCGGGATGCGTTGCTGATGCGGTCGTGATTGCGATTTCCGTGGAGAGCATCCACGCAAGAAGCTGCGCCGTCTTCATGATGTTTAGTTGAGAGGACCATGATGTTTGGGCGGAGGGTGATTAAGCGCTTTAAGATGGCATTGGCTGGCCGAGTTTCTCCATCAGCCCGTCCACTCGAATCGCGTGCCCCAAGAACTGGTAGTAGTCATTACGTACTGCAGCGTCCTGAAGCCGGTCATGAGCATACAACTTGGTCACCTTCCGTTTAAAGCTGGCTATAATCTCGCCGCATGAACATCAACCGCACTTCTCGAACGCAACAGACTAAACCGCATCGCTATAGTTCCACTGGCAAGACCTCAAGCGCCGAAGGGCGGCCGCACATGAGCTGTGTGATCCATCTCAGATACGTGATTACGGTGTGGCCTGACGTCCGAGCCCCGTCTTGGAATCGGGGGCTGGCAATTTGGTTGTCGAGGATATCATCCCAGAGCACTTCGTACGATTGTAAGTCGTCTTGTGACCTCTTGTTATGAACATCCTTGACTGCCTCTGCACAGCTAGGTGTCACTCTAGTCCGTCGCCTTGGCTTTCTCTCGGACTCTTCTCGCTCCATGATACGGAGAATCCTCCACCACTGGTCCTCGCGGCGCTTGCCAGCATCAAGTTCCGCACCAGGCCCCGACCACTCCGGATGCCTCTCCACGTCTACGGATGTTGAGGACAAAAGTGAGTACAGTAACGGGGGACCCCTGCCACCGTGTAAACCTAAAAGCGGCTATTGCCGTATTAGGAGACGATGTAGATTTTACACACCGGAAAGGCTTCAACGCCGGCGCGTTATGCGATTCGAACCGGTACTACAGCACCATCAACCTACTCGCCTTTGACGCGCTGAAGGCTTGTCGCCGGGCGTGATGGAGTGGCTCCGATGAAGCCGGCGCGGTTTGCTTGAGAAGACAAAGGCCGCCGGGCCCGAAAGCGTTAACCTGGGCAGTTGATACTACGCGCCTACTCCAAACGGCACTCGCCATCACATGTTCCTTTGGGAGCTACACGTCTCGCTTATCCAGGCCTTCCAAGTGTCCGTCGCCCTGCCGGACCATGACCGTCTTCTGCAGCGCCGCTCGGGGCGGGAACTTGGCATCAAACACGGCGTCCATTTCTTCCAGGGTCCTCCCTCGTGTCTCCACGCCAAAGATGTACCAAACGGCGCCGTATATCACGTTGAGGCCGACAAAGACAAGGTAGTAGCGCCAATCGATGGCGTCGAGGGCGATGGCCGTCACGTATGTGTTGTAGAGGTTCGCGCAGTTGGACAGGATAACGTGCTGCATGGGGTCAGCTCCCGTCGGCAGGCTGAACAGAGGCTGGCGACTTACTACGCCCATTCCCTTGGCTCGAGTTGGGTTGGCCAACACCTCGGCACAGTACGTTGCCGTCAGTGGCGTATAAACGAACGAGTATGCGCATCCGAAGAGGAAGATCTAAAGGTGGTCCGTTGGCAGCTGCGGCCTCGGGTCAAGGAGCGACTCACGAATGCTACGCCGCCGTTGGACAGGCTGGCGCTGACATATTTCTTCTTATCGCCCTCAAACTGGCTCGAGATGCCCGTCACAGCACCAAACAGCCCGGCGAGGATGATGCTGCCGACCCATAGCTTGGTGCGTCGGCCGATGCGGTCGTTGGTGGCCGAGCCCGCGACGGCACCGGCGCAGGACACGATGGAGTTCATAAAGGTCAGCAGCAGACGGCGCTCAGTCGAATCGATGCCGAGCAGCTTGTACATGGACGGCAGGTAGTACGTCAGGACCGAGTTTCCAGACAGCTGCGCGAAGACGGACATGAAGGCCATCATGGCGAAGCGCCACCGGGCATTGTGCGTGTTGACGAGGGCCCAGTAGTTCCAGATGCTGGACGACTTTTGCAGCTCGATGCTGCTCTCAAACTCGCGCAGCTCGAGCTGCACCATGGGGTGGTTGGGGTCGCCGCCGCCGTGGTACTTGGCCAGGATCTCGGCCGCCCTGTCCCTCTCCCCCCACATGGTGAGCCAGCGAGGGGACTCGGGCACGAACAAGGCCCCCGTCATGATGAACAGGGGAGGGATGATTTGGAGCGACAGGGGAAGCCGGAAGGCGAGCTCGCCGGCCGACTTGCTGCAGGCGTAGGCGACGCCGGTCGCGAGGATGGACCCGGTGTAGAAGACTGCCGCCAACCCGGTCAGAACGTGCATGGAATATGAAAGGGGGCCATACAGGTGTTGTAGTAGCCGACCACTCGGGCTCGCCACTGCGGCGGCGCGAGCTCGAGGGCGTACGTGGGCGCCGCCGATGTTCCAATGGAGACGCCGAAGCCGAGGACGAAACGGCCGCCCAAGAGGTAGCCGTCATTCTGTGCCGCAGTCTGGACCGCGGCTCCGGCTATGATGAGGACGGAGCCGGTCATCATGCCAACGCGGCGGCCGAAGCGGTCGCAGACGGGGCCGGTGAACAACGACCCAACCATGTTTCCGATGGTGTAGATCATGAAGATGCTGCAGGGCGTGAGTAGGTGCGCCGTGCCTGGCAGACGTCGACGTACATGCCGGTGCTGGAGCCAAGCTCCCTGTGGTGAAAGTAGGCCTTGTACTGGATCATGGCGTTTATGGAGCTGAAGATGGACTGGGCGCTGGTCAGTCTCCGTCCTGTGCGCGGCGATGTCTGCCACCCACGCCATCGAAGCCCGAGGCCGTCGCGTTGAGCGCAGCCACCAGCAGGATCATGTAGAGCTGAAGACTTGTCTTGGACCACGGGTCCAGCGGCGCGGCGGTGACGGTCTCATAGTAGTGGGCGTCGCCCTGCACCTCGGTGATGGTGCCGCGAGTCTGCTGGTCGGCGTGGACGGCGCCATGGTCGACGGTCGCCTGCGAGGCAGCGTCCTTTTCCAGATGCTGCGGCCACATTGCTGGCGGCGTAGCTGGGTCGCCGGCTGTCTGTGCGGAGTTGGATCTTGGAGGGCGCAGAGACACGGCTATCACTCGGGGCCACGCTGACCGCACCTTGCCGGCAGTGCCCGGCACTCCTCGGCCCCTTTTTGACCCCCAAGTCAATCGGGAGCTTCGACGCTGAGCATGTTGGTGCGACAAGGGACGAGCCGGGGCCGACCCCCACGATGTAACTTGGGCAAAGCCGTCTGTCAACTGCTCAACGATCCTACGAGTACACTCGCGTTTCAAGGGCTGCTCCGTACATACATCAGCCAGGCACGATGGCATGGTTACAGGTGAACCCCACCGGCCTGTCACCTTTGACACGCGGTGCCTCCGCCGCTCGACCATCCACCCTCTCCCTGCCTTGCCTGAGGTGGGCTTCCCAGATGGAGAACAGCCTGATCAAATCAGAGACGCGCTCTCCGTGGGGGTACGCTGGTCCAGTTGGACGGAGTCATCCTCATGCTCCCACGATACGAGATGACCACCTGTTGGCCGCCGCCCTAGACGAGGCCGGCCCAGCAATGTTGGCTGTGGCCCATCTTTCTGGGGTCTGCATGAGACACATCAACTCGCACGCAGAGCCACCATTGCTTTCTGCCTGGTGGTTCGCTACCATAACTCATGTAAATTTCCTTCCCAGAGATCGATGTCGATTCGATTGGCCGAGAACGGCTGCTAGGCGCCAGTACCGGAGACTTGAGGGCTGCTGCTCGGATCTTGATCGCTCTAGGCCAGCAGAGCACTGTCGTGCAAGAGAGTGGGCAGGGACTGTGCGGCGTCGTCTCGATTGTGGCGTCGAGGCTTCGGACAATTTACGTGGTGGCTTCTGTCGTGCTATTTTGAGAGCTGGCCCCTGGGCCTCAGTCCTCGCGTGTCCCCGGTGCTAGGGAACGCCTGGCGCGGTGCGGCTCATTGGCGGAGACAAGTCGACGCGTCAGGCATTCACAACTGCCTCTGGAGCCTCATCCCTAGTGTGCCATGGTGGACGCAGTGTTGATCCCCCGAACTGCATCGGATTGGGGTTTCGTGGAACCCGAATGGGAGGCCGGCCACTAATGCAACTTAATCCGACACCGCCCGCCACCAATGTGATCAATGACCCGTACATGTTGAATGCAACGCGTATAAAAGGGTTGAAGAACCACAGGCAGCCCTGGGCTCGACAACATCGACTCCAAGTTGTTGTGTCGTCACCATTGGACGATGAAGACCGCCGCCCTCGTCGCCGCCTTGCTGGCCCCAACCGCGTGCTGGGCGCTGGTTGGCATCAAATGGAAATTCGAGAAAAAGCCGTCTGGCGGCCTCAAGGACGTCACGTTCCGCATCAACATGGCCGACGCGCCCCACGTTTCCGGATTCTGCTTTGCGCAGCAGTTCAAATTCCACGGCGTCTCAAAGGTCGGCTACATCGGTCTCCAGCCGAGAGAGGACAATGTGGGCGGCAGCGTTGTTCGCGGAGTCTTTTCGTCCTTGCAGAAAGGCTCCAACTCGTCTCACCCCAACTGTCATAACGGTGCCGACGGCGCCGACGGCGTGAGCTGCGCCGTGGACGTCAACGCCAGCTACAGCCCTACCTACAACCTCGTCGTCGAGAACATCTCCGGGAGGACCTGGAGGGGCACGCTCGCCGATCCTTCTTCCGGACAAGAGACAGTCATTGGGGAGTGGAGCCTGCCCTCCGGGGCGCGCGGGATCAAGTCGTCCCAGAGGGGATTCGTCGAGTACCATCTTTGGAACTCCAACAAGAAGAAACCACCCAGCTGCGGAAAACTTCCCAAGACCCAAGTTATGTTTGGGAAGCCCACTACGAGGACCGGTGGGGCTGGATCTGGCTCTGTGGGCGATGCGTACCAGCACGGGGATTGCAAGGGGAAGGTTGCCTTTAAGACGTCTCGAATATCACATACAGGCGGCGGAGCCAAGGTCAACGTGGGATTCTGAGGACAAGGACACACGGGTCTCCGGGACAGTCTGTTTATTCCTTGATGTTGTTCAAGCAATCGCACCCATTTCATGCAATGTACTCGAAGATTAATGCTACATTCAACAGTCCACATCGCGAGGCCCTCTTCGTGTTCATGTTTCGAGATTAGCAAGCATCCAGGTATCGGTAAAGTAAACAGGGCGTGGTAGGCACGTCATCGAGCGAGTAGTTATATTGCAAGGTGTGGCCAAGCGGGACGGTCCTGGCGTGTAAGCCTGCTCTGGTGGACGAAGCACACGCACAATCAATACAGTTCCCATCCGAGAAGACCCGGCTCCAAAAATCCCAATGCCTGCCTGGTACGGCCAATGTTTTCAGGCAGAGGAAGCGAACATTTGGCTTCAACTCCATCGTGTCGCGGCTCGGCCCGGACGGCGGGGGCACTGTTAGTGCCCACTGCCCGGGGCTTCAGTGGCTCTGGGCCTTGGCGCATCAACTGGAGCTCCCCAGCGCTCCCTTCACGAAAGCACGGGCCAAACGTCCCGATGACTGCCTGATACGACGCCGAGCATCACCTTCAGCATTGGATTGATGCCTGGAAATCGCCGCATCAACGAGATTGCCAGAGATGACTCGGACACTCACAAAGCTGCCGTCGGCCAAGTCATCGAGCGGCGTCACCCAAAAGCGGCCAAGACCAGGCTTGCGCTCGGTGCTGAAAACGCGTCCACGCGACGCAATCGCGGATGGCCCCGATGAGGCCGACGACGCGGCTGCGCGTTCCCGAGGCGCAAAGAGACGCAAAGTTGCCTCTCGCTCTTCCAAAGACTCTGATCTGTATCGGCGTCTGTTTGGCGAGGATGTCGCGCCGACACGCGAAGCATGCGCGTCGCCTGCCCGTCACCACCCCGTGGAGTACCACCGGCCGCTGCTGTTGACCAAAGATCACGGCCCCAAGAATCGCCGGTCGCTGTTGTCTTGGTTTGACTCGGTCAGCGCGACGCGTGCCATGCCGTGGCGGAAGCCGTGGATCAACCCCAGGCTCATCACCGACCCGTCGGCGCTTCGCCAAGCTCTGGAGCGCCGAGCATACGAGGTCTGGATCAGCGAAATCATGCTGCAGCAGACGCGGGTGGCGGTTGTCATCGAGTACTGGAATCGCTGGATGGCTCGGTGGCCGACGATTCGCGACCTGGCCCGAGCCGACCCCGAAGACGTCCTGGCCGCCTGGCGCGGGCTTGGATACTACAGTCGGGCAACGCGGATCCACGAGGCGGCCAAGCTCGTGGTGCAGGACACCGAGATGCAGGGCCTCCTCCCAGCCGCTGCCGTCGACCTCGAGGCCCGCGTTCCGGGCGTCGGCCGCTACACGGCGGGTGCCATATCATCCATCGTCTTTGGGCGAGCGGAGCCCATGGTTGACGGCAACGTGCTCAGGGTGCTGAGTCGGCAGCTGGGGATATACGGCAACGTCAAGACGGACAAGTCGGTCATTGACACGGTGTGGGCAGCCGCCGACGCTCTCGTCAACGCGGTGGCGGCGGATGACGAGCCCGACGAGGACCTCGCCGGACAAGGCCTCACAAGCGACAGGCCGGGGCGGTGGGGGCAGGCCTTGATGGAACTTGGCAGCACCGTCTGCACGCCAAAGCCAAACTGCTCTTTATGTCCAGTCACTGCCTCCTGTCGCGTCTACAGCGAGGGCATGGCATTGGCCGAAAGGAAGGCTGGCAGCCCGGACGCCGTCGACATGGAAGACCTCTGCAGCCTCTGCGAGCCGTTTGAAGAAGCCGCGGAGGGGGACGACAAGGAAACCGGAGCCTCGGCCACGGCCAGGAAGCAACCCGGCTCGAATCAGCAGTCTTTGGCAGACTTTGCCTTCAAGGTCAAAGGCCGCACAGCATCGGCCACCCCAGCTCGTGGTCCGCCGATGGAAGCCATCGCAGACCACGCGCGCAAGTTCCCCCTGAAGACTGCCAAAAGGGCGGTGCGGGAGGAGGAGACGCTCGTTTGCGCGATCCGGCGCCCGGACGGCTCGTTTCTGATACACCGGCGTCCGCAAAAGGGGCTGCTGGCCGGCCTGTGGGAGCTCCCCAGCTCCGCCGTCGGCGACCCGGGAGAGACGACCGCCAAACAGCGGGTGAAAATGGCCGAGTCGTACGCATCGACGCTGCTGGCGCCACGGGGCGGCACGGGGCCACCGGGCCTCGATCACGTCGGCGAGCTCGGCAGCGTGCCCTGGCTCTTCTCCCACCTCAAGCTGACCATGCATGTCCACCTCTTCCGCGCCCGAGACAAGTGTGACGCCGCGAGGGGCAAGGCGTCGCGGCCGAGTCGGTGGAGCGACGATGTCGAGGCGGAGTCGATGGGCACGGGGATGCGCAAATGCTGGGCGCTCGTGAGGGATGCGGCGAGTGAAGCTCTCGGGGAGTCTCTCTGCCCATAAACTACTTGTTTGTCCCTCGTCCAAGGCATCTGCATGCATGGGAAGAGATCTAAATGTATTCCGAATATCTACGCCTTTGTACTAGTTAGTATCGCTCCAACGGACCTAGGCAGCGGTGCCGTTCTTGAGCAAGATCGAAGACTGAGCGATTAATCCTCCTGAAAAAACGGTGGCTTCGTTGCAGCTTTCACAGTAGCAAAGAGCTTATAGCTGTATATCAGTACCTTTAATGTACTCCACGTCTAATCTTCGCACGTCCATCTAGTTCAGCGAATGACCTACTATACCCAAGCCAAGGTCTCCCGCCAATGCTCCCTGTTCACTATGCATCCTCCGCTCCGTCTATTGTGACGGCATAGTGGGTGAACGTCGCAAGTCGCCCATCTCTGCTTGTCGGGCAAAACGGCCTGGATTACTCAATTCTAGCTGAAATGCAGGACAGTCTCTGTCGACGCATGAAGTGGGACGTGGTTGCATTGACCTTGCTCAGGATCGCAGGTACGGGAGCAGTCAGACGCAAGTTAGACATGCCCTATCGGCTTATCGCCAACTGCTGGTCATCTGCATCCAACATGAGCGAGGCGTGGATACCATGAGACACGTCGTCCTCGGCATGTACCTCATGATGCGGAAGACCAAACAGGCTTCGGGACATGAACGGCGCTGGGGAGACTGGACAGCAACTTGCCGTTCGAGGTCTGTCAACTATACCTCGGCCGTCTATATAAAGTCCACTTCTCCATGACTTCCAGCGTTGGTGTACTTCGTGGTTCTCCATCTCAACGTCTCACTTGCCCCTTTACGCACTCGAATCACACGGCATCATTCGAAGGTCCCAACGAGGTCAGATGGTATTACTCGAGGTTACGAACGAATCGTCGGACGAAGGCTACGGCGCTCCGATTTCAGGATCATAAACTTTCTACGACCTCCAAGGCATCTAATGGAGCCTGCGGCGACAACACCACCCGTGGTTCCGAGCGAACGCTTGGACGAAGACTACGGCGCTCGTGAGACGGTTCCCGCATCAACTCAACGACGGTCTGAAAAAGGGCGATGATCGTCCATCTTCCCTGTCGTACGTTTTCTTTGCGTCTATCATCCCCGAAGGCGCTGGCCCGACAAAGATCCAGGGCATCAATCGACAGTTTCGCCTCGACGCCGTGGTTGTATATGACATGCAGTGAAAAACTAGCCTACGCGCTCGACTCTTTCCGATGTCAATTGACGGCGGACGTCACTTGACACAACAGCTCGGGTCGCACAACCACGCTGTGTTACCAGAATATGGAAGCAGCATGCTCATGCATGGGGATGCAGACTCGAGTCCGGCCAGTCAAATGATGTGGAACAGACCCTGGCGCCACGATCGGGGGCAATGCCATGCAACTCAATTTCCGGAGACAGGCAGGGAGCAACTGCCCCGTAACCGCAGTGATATCATCAAACTGCTCGCTACCAGCTGCGCAAAGTACGGCAAGTTAAAGCCTCGCCTGCGACGAATGAGACGGGGCAAATTGGGCGTTTCAGCCGGCGGTTTGCCTGCGTACGAGACTGATAAGAGTTGCCAGGAGTTGCGGCTTTTTTGCGGTTTTGGATCTGTCGATTCCCCAGTCAATCTCGCTTCTCACGATAGACTCCACCCTCCCACACACACACACATCAACTCTCCAGCATTCCTGCTGTTGTTTTCTTTTTCTTCTGCCCTGTGCCACCTTATCTGGTCAATCTGACAGCCAGCCCACACACACCACCGGCCTCCAGCGCTCTTGATAGGCCCCTCGACCTGGAACTTCTGTCCAACACGGAAACCCTCAGCGGCCGACGCCAACCCAACGTACTCGTATTCGTCCTCTGCACCAGCAGCCACGATGAGCGGCCTCGACGCCCCCGAGATCTCGGCCGCGTACGAGGCGGTGCGCAGCGACAAGGACCCGACCAACTGGCTGCTCATCTCGTACGCGGCGGCGACGGGCAGCAGGCTCGCGCTGGCGCAGACGGGCTCGGGCGGCATCGCGGCGCTGGCGGCGGCGCTCGACGACTCGCAGGTGCAGTACGGCTACGTGCGCGTCGAGTACGCCAACGACGCCGAGAGCACGCGCGTCAAGTTTGTGCTCGTCGTCTGGATCGGCGAGCGGACCAGGGTGATGCGCAAGGCGCGCGTGAGCGTCGAGAGCGGCGACGTCAAGCGCGCGCTGCCGCACCACAGCATCGCCGTGACGGCCGGCGACCGCGCCGAGCTGGACGAGGGGGATGTGGTCGCGAGGCTGCGGAAGGCCGGCGGCGCCGACTACAACGGGGGACGGGGATGAGGCTCTGTCGGCGTGGACCGGCTGCGGGTACGGAGTTTCTTGAATACTTGTTAATTCGTCCCATGTGGCTACCTACGTGCTCGTACAGCAAGCCACGTACGGAACTGGTTCTTTGTCCGGCCTTGGCCAGAAAGCCCATGGCTAGAACCGCATCCCGGTCAGCAAGTACAAGTACTTCGTGCAAGAGTTGTCGCCAGCTTCTGCCACCTCTGCTGGTCAACTGGGACACACACTGTTGGTCGACTGAGATATGAGCCCCTCCAGCCATGATCCATCGGCCTAAGCCGTTTCCTCAACTGGTCGCGGGCCTGGCTGGCGGAGAGTGACGTATGTGTGCCTAGTCGAAGCATGGCCCCATGGCTTATCAAGGACCCCAGAGGTTTCGAGAGGACTCTCATGCATGATGCATCCAATCCTGCAGCAGGACCTCCACTAGTGACAGCCCGTCTGCGTCGTACGAGGTGCAACAAGCGAGCATTGGCCAAGGCCTGGTATCAGCACTGAAGGAGTCTCGGTCTGGGGCCCCTTGGTGATTCGTCCCGCCGTCGACGGGCCTGATACTCAATCCGTACATCCAAGCCAGACCTCCACTGATAGCAGCCCCGTCCCCACCCTCTCGGGATCTGGAACCTACCTTAAGTTAATCTTTCCCGTTGTCGAACCGCAGTGGGCTGGCTACTCGTACTCGTAGTTGCCTCTGTGCCCCATGCATAGCCCGCTCGCCTGAGCCGTCCGACTCCTCGCGAAGCCTCGTTCCTCCATCACACTCGCCCGCAGCGACAGCCGAAAGGGACACGATAGTCTGCATGCGTTGCGGCCGCATTTGCGCATTATTTGATCGCCGCCGCGCCGCTCTCGTCCGGCCTTGGTTACACGACCTGCCTCACGTGTCCGCTCTCGTCCGTCGTTTGCATCTCGCCTCCGCTTCGCCTGCGCCCGTGTCCATAAGGTAGTGCCCGTCCCGTCACGACGACGCCCTTCCCTCTCGAATCCTCCTGGCCCTTGGACGCCTACGACCACCTGCCTCTCCGCCATCTGCCCGGCCTCGCCTCGCCCCCCGACACCATGGCCGGCCCCGACGTCAAGCACGACACCAGCAGCGCCAGCAACATGGACCCCAAGCTGGAGCACCTCCCGCGCATGTCCGGCGGCGAGCCCGAGTCTGCGGACCAGCTGCTCGAGAGCCTCGGCTACAAACCCGAGCTGGCGCGCACCCGGTCGACGCTGCAGGTTGCCTTCATGTCCTTTGTGCTGGCCTCGATCCCGTACGGCCTGGCCACGACGCTCAACTACCCGCTCGTCGGCGGCGGCCCCGTCGACATCATCTGGGGCTGGGTGCTTGTGTCCGCCATCATCATCTGTGTCGCTGCGTCCCTTGGTGAAATCACGAGTGTCTATCCCACAGCCGGAGGTACATGCCTGCCCATCAGATCCCGCCGCGCCGCTCGGAGCGATTGCCCGCCCCTTTGCCTCCTCGAGCGCACATGATTGATGGCTCTCTTTGCAGGTGTCTACTACCAGGCCTTCATGCTCGCGCCAGCCCGCTGGCGTCGCGTTGCGAGCTGGATCTGTGGCTGGCTCTTCGTCGTGGGGAACATCACCATCACGCTGGCCGTCAACTTTGGCACCACGCTGTTCTTCGTCGCGTGCATCAACGTGTTTGAGTCGGAGCCCGGCGTCGGTGTCTTTGAGGGCACCAACTACCAGGTCTTCCTAGTCTTCCTCGCCATCACCTTTCTGTGCAACGCCGTGTCTGCTCTGGGCAACCGCTGGCTGCCCTGGCTGGATGTGAGCCGACCCCCCCTTGCCCCGTGGTCGCATGTCGCTGACTCTGGCCGAGACCGCCGCCATCTTCTGGACCTTTGGCGGCGTCATCGCCATCATGGTCTCCGTCCTCGCCATCGCCAAAAACGGTCGTCACGATGCCCAATACGTCTTCACGCACTTTGAATCGAGCTCCGGTTGGCCGGACGGCTGGTCCTTTATGGTTGGCCTTCTCCACGCAGGCTACGCCACGTCGTCCACGGGCATGATCATCTCGTGAGCCACTCGCCCTCTGCAAGGAGACTGAGCCATTCCGCTGACAACCGCGCAGCATGTGCGAGGAGGTGCAGAAGCCTTCGATTCAGGTTCCCAAGGCCATGGTCGCTACCATCTTCATCAACTCCATTGCCGGTCTTCTCTTCCTGATCCCGCTAGTCTTTGTCCTTCCCGACATCCAGACACTCCTCAGCCTTCCCTCTGCTCAGCCGGTGCCGACCATCATCAAGGACGCCGTCGGCTCCTCTGGCGGCGCCTTTGGTCTTCTCATTCCCCTCATGGTCCTCGCCATTCTCTGCGGCATCGGATGCACGACGGCCGCGTCGCGCTGCACGTGGGCGTTTGCCCGAGACGGCGCCGTCCCGGGCTCCAAGTGGTGGATGAAGGTCAACCGCAAGCTCGACGTGCCCCTCAACGCCATGATGCTGAGCATGGTGGTCCAAATCGTGCTCGCCCTCATCAACTTTGGGTCGTCCGCTGCCTTCAATGCCTTTTCCGGCGTCGGCGTTATCTGCCTGACGGCCTCGTACGCGACGCCCATCGCCATCAGCCTGCTCAGCGGCAGGAAGCAGGTCAGAACCGGCAGCTTCTACCTCGGTCCCATTGGCGTCTTCTGCAACGTCGTTGCCATCGGTGCGTGCCCTGCCCTTGTCCGAGACCCGTTGCCCGTTCTAACCAACTTGTCTGCAGCGTGGTCTATGCTGGCTATGCCCCTGTTTTGCATGCCGTCCGTGATTCCGGTGACCGCTGCGACGGTCAACTACGCGCCGGCCGTCTTCGTGGCCGCGACGGTCATCTCTGCGCTGTGGTACTGGGCCTGGGGACACAAGAACTATGCCGGCCCTCCGGTGCAGGGAGAACACGTGCACAGCACTTAGCAGTGGCAGAGATGTGCGCTGGTGTGAACTTGCCTACATAGCATACAATGTGCATACTTTCAAGCTACCTCTACTCTGTCTGTCATTGTGTTGTACCCACAGCTTCATTGGCCGAGACCTACAGCTACTGTCCCGAGCCTGGCTGTCACACATGCGAGCTCCAAGCCAGTACTTCATGTTCAGCCAGCCTTCACCTGTTTGAGCAACAGTTTACCGCACATGTCATTGCTGACAACTCATAGAGGCTTCAGCTGTATCTCATAGATGGGCTTAGCGGCGTGACAGGAGTAGAGGGTGCCTGGAGGGATTGAGACCGAGAGCCAGAACAGCATCACCATCGGGCTACCCTAGAGCCGTGTCAGGAACAGGGTACCAGGGCGCAGTGTTCTCCCCCGGTTGCAATACTCATACAGTAGGCATCGCGGATATTAGTGGTATGGAATTTTCAGGAATAACCTCTCTCTCGCGTCAATTGAACCTTCTATTGTGGATATCTCAATAACCACGACGGCAATGTCTGGAGTTGACGCCTATGCTGTGCCCTTCGCTCAACAACCCACGAGGCCAAGCTCCCTAGATTATGTCCATGCTTCAGAATGGTTGCCCTCCCATTACCTCGGCTTAATACAGGGACTTCCTCAGTCAGACTTATAACACCACAAGATTGGATTCTACACGGAGTCGACACATGCCACTAAGCCAGAACCGGGGACGGCCGTCACACATGCTTGCCCACACTTGATCACGCCTCCAGCTACTCCGTAGACGGAATTGATCTTTCCTCTTGTTGACTTGAAAGGAGGGGGCAATGAGTGGAACAAAACAACGGCCCCGATGAATGAGGCTCGCCATGCTGGCCTACCAAACACAAGGCATTCTATAAAGCGCCTGCATATCGGTGAGCTCGGGACGTGGTCGTCGTGCGCCACAAGTGGCATCAGCAGGGCGGCCTGCATAGGTGGCAATCGCGTGGCGCGCCATCCTGAGACACGTACAGCACTGTTAGTGCGGCGACATGGACGGCCGAACCTGACAAGTCGGAAGTGGACGCAGTGAATCGGATCCCCCGAGTCCTGCGTTGGCGCCGAACAGTATCAGATCTTACAACTGAGAGCTTCAGGAGCTCCCATTCCCCAGAGCCGGAACCCTGAAACTTGGCAGGCCCAGGACCTGAGCCGTCTCATGCGGTACGACGCCGTGGAAGCTGTTCCGGCGCCTGCAACACCACGATGGCGGGAACGAGGTCCGCCTCAATGGCACCACGGCGGGGTGCAGCTCCACCGCAGACGTCCAGCCAGGCTCGAGTACGCTGCGGGAAAATGAGGTCGCTAAAAGGTCAGGAAAGTTCGGAGTAGGTGTAGGACAATACGGCCTGTCTCTTGCATAGCCTCCGGCTGTAAGAAATAAGCTGCCTTACCTCATCTTTAAGAATACCCGTGTTATATATCTTCATAATAAATATAAAGAGATAATACTTAAATCTATAATCTAGTTATAAAAACTAAGATCGTCTTTCTTAATATATTTAATTTCTAGCTAGCTTAAATAATTCTTTTACATTCTCATAGAATTATAAAAGAAGAGGTCTCTTTTATAGCCTCTGGCTATAGGAACTAGACCTTGCAGCTTCACCTGCCTATAAGCGCCCTTTCCCCATTCAGCAACCATCATGCTATTCTAACTCAGCAGGCGAGACGCTGTGGCAGACGGCGCTCTTGCTCGTGGAGGGTGCATGGACGCGACGGCGCGCGGCTGGTGGTGAGATGAGAGAGCTTGGGGACCGCCTCGGGTGAAGGTGGTTCAATGCCAGACGACAAGTCTCGAGCTGCCCGCGACAATTCCACCAGGACCCCGGTGGTCGGTTTAGCAGAGCCTATCCCGCTGCTGCTGGTGCATCATGCCGTTTTCTTGGCTTCCACCGATCGCCGGCGCCCGAATCTCGGGGCCACGAGAGGCAAGAGAGCACTGCCGGGGATCGCCGTTCTGGGGCGCCGGTGTCTGTCTGGCTATCCTGTAACTAACACGAAGACGCATGAAGTCAGCATGCATCTGTGATATGGCTGTGCCGTGCCATCACGGCAGCCACCTCCGCCGTCGCCGCATTTGTACTCGGGGGTTGACCCGACCTACCCGTGACCGATTGCTGCCGTGAATGGCCAGACTGCAGCAGCGGTTGTTGATTGTCGATGGCACCGACGGCGTGCGAGAGGAGGGTTTTACCGCTTGTCCACACCGGTTCCAGCTCTCAATGGAGGGCCAACGCCGCCTCGATATAAAGCATGATGATCGCAACCTTCCGACAATCTCTCCGCGTTGATAGACGACTGGGTTCAAGCCACACCTGGGGCAAATGCTTCCCGTATCACAGCTATGCCGCATTGACTACGACGTGGCTGCAGTGCCCCAGGTTGAACGGGGGAACAGAGCAACGTGAACGGAGAGGCGCAGTATTAGCTACGATAGAGGGGTTTGCTCTCCGCCGAGTACGAATGACGCTCGTGCCATGCTTCCCCCGACGTCTTACAGGCGGAGCGGACGCACGCACGGCTCCCACAGCCGGGCACTCCGGCTGTGTCCCGCCCTCTTCCAAGCTTTTGGAACTCTTGGTACGACCCACCCGCGAACCATGTCCGCTGTACACTGAGGGTGTTGACTCCTATTCTTCACCATCCACCACGGAGACAAGGGCCGGCGGCTAATACGAAACTCCCGTACCGCAATGGATGAAAGATGGTGTCGAACTCGCGGTCTCGAGCGGGGATCAGACTGGATGGCAGAAGCGGTGCCTCTGCCAGTGTGCATTGTGCAGCCACTTGGTATCGGCAGGTAGCCCGGGTGCACACATTTCCAACGCCATCTGCCGTCGGTGTGAGCCCAATCGACACCGTCGCCTTTTAGAGCCCACCATCTCTTCCTGTCGGTGAATCTGCAATCTCGGGCAAGCCACGGTTGCCACTATCTATCCGCGACCCCAGATCCGAGACTCTCCAGACCCGACCTTTGATGGTTGCGCCACTGCTCCCGAGAGCGGTGGTGGGCGGCAAGTGTGTCGAACTGCCGGCGTTGCACAACAAACGGCAGCACGATGGAGCGATTGCGGGCCGTTGATAAGGGTCTCCCGGACGAGGACGTGCCTCCCAAGCGGCGATTGCAGCATGTCATTCATTCATATTGGGAGTTGACTGCAGGATCCTCTGGCGGACAAGACGCTTGTTGCGGCATGCAGGAAAAGTGCTCGCCCCTCGTGCGAGCTACAAGTGACTGGTGATGAATCGCGGCCTCCCGCCACTCATCCTGAGCAAGTTGACGGCGAGCAGTTTCATGACGCAAGTCACACAGGTACATGAAGCCCGGAGACTGCCAGCATCAGTTCCACACGGCGATGAGGCGATACACGGCGGCTGAGATTCATGCTTTCCCCTCATTACGAGTACATGTACGCCACCGGATGCGGGATGGACGCCCAATGCAACTGGAGCGCACTCGTGCAGACAAGTGCGAGGTCTGAGCACCATGAAGTTGACGCGAGCCAGTTCCCCTCAGTTGGCCCCGAGTTGGTGGAAGAATGTGCAATGTCCACCTAGAGCCGCCAGTGCGGACGGGAGCTGGGGCCATGTTATTTTAGGTTCACCTCCATGGCTGATGTGGCACGCAACAGCATCGTGAGGCGGGGCCGCTGCGGGCACGGCGGTGGTGGGCACGGCAAGGTCCCAGTAGTCTGGACGAGCAGGAAGCGGAACGAGACGAGCCCTTGCCGCGCGTGCCTTCATGTACGAGTAGCTGCGTTTGAAGCTGTATCGAACCCCACATAATGCAAATGGATGCTGCTGTTGAGGCGGCTGCAGAGGCGAACCAAGCCCCGAGTGGCGAGACATGTGCGTCCGTTGTCGGAACCCGGAGACGGCTCGACGACGAGCGATAGTCTCGATCAGACACGGTTCGAGTCTGGCTGTCTTACTGGCTGTTGGCGGCGTCTGTGTTGAAGCCGATGAAAATTGCCGCGCTGGGCCCTCGAGGCTCGAAGGTTCTGGCACATGCTGGGGCCTTGGCCTGTTCCGTCCCTGCAAGTCCCAGATGCAGCCTCCCCTGCTCGCAACGCAAGCCGCACAGGCCACAGGGGGTTGAGGAAACTTGATCGGACGAGGCGAGCGCGGGCCAATCATGGGCGGGGCCTGCACATGTCATCGAGATGGCGACTGCTGGGCGAGATGGTGTTGAGTTTTCCGCCCAACCAGCGAGCGCGTGCTGGCAGGTTGGCTGCGACGCGAGGAGCTGCATGGCGGCGCAATCACGGGCAAGCTGGTTGAAGGTTCGGGTTGAGTTTGGGGCAGTCTGGGCAGAGCTCGCGCACGGCCGCCGGCCACGGGAGCCAACATGGGGTTGCGCCGTTACGGCCGCACGGCGTCAACGGCACTGGAACGTTGTTGCGACGACGCCGCCGCCAGTTGCTAATTAGTGTCTGAGCTCTCTGGCGGCAGATTCCAGCCGCGACGCCAGCTCGTTGATGATCGGGCTTAACAGCGCAGCCGCCGCCAGGCCGCTGACGAGCGTCCTGAGCACGGAGCATCCGTCCTGGACAGGCAGAGCCTTGGCGTTCAATTGGCACCTCCGCCGTTGCAGTCGAGTCTGGCATGTTACGGCCTCGCCCGCTCGCTCTCCTGCAGCAGTAGCAGCAGCAGCATCATGTAGGTGCAGGCACAGCGTCCACAAGTGGCCCCGATGCTACCTCGTACTCCGTACCGAGCGCTCAACGTCTGTGCTGGAGGAGGGTGACTGTCGACGAAATTTCGCGACAGCGCTCCCGTCTGCTCCACTGGGCCGGGGCCGTTGTGCGGCGGCATCGCTGGAGTCGATGCATGACCTGCAGAGTCGCCTGCATGGAATGGAAAGGGCTCGCCGG
This sequence comes from Tolypocladium paradoxum, assembly GCA_002916505.1. Taxonomy (NCBI): domain Eukaryota; kingdom Fungi; phylum Ascomycota; class Sordariomycetes; order Hypocreales; family Ophiocordycipitaceae; genus Tolypocladium; species Tolypocladium paradoxum. The sequence continues at coordinate 61,874 of PKSG01001047.1, read as the reverse complement.
CTGGCCAAGAGCACGGGTGGAGTGAGTGCACGCCAGAGCGGGCTCCGAGTTGTTGGGGACGGGTGCGAGCACGGAGTATCTGCCAAGGCCTTGCGCCATCGCCGTTTTTCCACTCGGTGCGCGGGTTGCGGCTGGTTCTTGGTAATAGTTGCACGTCTCGGTGGAGTTCCTCGATGGAGCACTCCAGGTTTGCCGAGAGCGTCGAGTTGCATGGCATGCTAATAGTCTTGCTCGTAATACCGCTGTGCAGCCTACAACACGATGCGGCTACGAAGCCCTGCAGCTCGACCCTTGTCACCGGTCCTTGAATTCCTCGACCGCAGGCGTTGACTGGACACAGGATTGACGCCTTGGCAGCCTGGGCGGCTGTGGCTGGTCCGTTTCAAGAGGACGGAGAAGCTGGAGATGACAGCAACACAGCCACCGTTCCTGCTGGATTGTGCACGTACGAGCAGCTCGCAGACATATCCCGGGGTTGAGCAGTGCGGAGAGCCAGTTGCAGGAAGAACTGCGTGGGGCTGTGGCAGAGAAAACAAAGACGGCCGCATCTGTTGGTGTTTCTGCGGCTCGAGGTCCAACCGTCCAACCATCCCAACCCGGCACCGACGTGGCCTGGCCCCACCGGCTTGGAGAAGAGTCTGCGAGGATACTCGCAACCAACCGGACCCATGCGGGATCCATCCTTATCTCTCGTGGCCGCCAAGCCGACGGACGCCCGTTTTGTTGGAGAAATTGGCGCCGCCGCGGAGACGAGGCCAATATCTCTGCTGCTGAAGCGACAAGCGTCATCCAGTTGCAGATGCTCGTACGATGAGGGCAAAAGCGGCATCGGCGCAGTAGCCGCTGTCTGCGAGGTCAAGTTGCAGTGCGTGGCAAGGCCTCCTCTCTCAAGAGTCTGTGCAAGTGGCCATGGAACCAACGTGCTGCTGCCGGGGCGCTGGGCTCGGGTCGGTTGGCTTCACGGGAGGCTCGGCTTCGCGAACCAACCTCATACGAGTACTCGTATACGACAGCCCCCGGGTTTGTGCCCTGGGCGCAGCGTGGTCTGCATTCCCGACATTTCCGAATCTCCTATGCGTCGGAGCCAAAACGGCCTCTCATCCATCAACAAAACAAAGGCGATGCCATGAGCACCACTGCCGCCCCGATTTATTATTAGGTAGGTAGCGCGGGAGCCGGTCTCGGGGGCGCAGAGTTTGGCGACTCGGTCGGTTGACAGTTCTGCCGGCGGCGCTTCGCGGTTTTTGCCCTCCACAACGGTGGGGACGCACTTTCGCCTTTCCCCAGACCAGCCTGGATGGAGGATGGCGTCTGTCGTCTTATCGGTGAAGGCGACAGCCGTGATGCCTGCTGGAATCGCCGCGTCCCAGAGTCGAGGGCCTCGCGGGAGTTTGCCATGGTCGAAACTGGCGACGGCACGAGTGCCTGTACGTCATTGTGCGGGCCAGGCCCGTCTTGTAGCCGGGCTCTGCGAGTACGAGTACTCCGGTACTCGTACTCGCACAAGCAAGCATCGTGGGCTCGACATGGGGTCGTTGATGGGTTCTGACGATGCCCAGATCGTCCGCAGCGAAGCACGCACTGTCCAGCGCCGCGCCAACAGGGGCCCTCCCCTGCCCTCAGCAGCTTGGCATGCCTTGCGGCCCTTGCCTCATTTCAAGCTCGCTGTCGGGGAGCGCGCGCAGCTTGCCTGCAAGGCGCAGGCCACCAGGGCCAGGCGAGGCGTTGCGCTAGCAAGGCATGGCGACTCTAGACCTACCGACGAGTACTCGTCGACAAGAACTGCTCCCGCTCAACGCTCAACGGACTGCTCCGGCGAGCTCCGGGAGCCTGTGAGTGAAGAGTTTGCAGCCTCACGTCGTCGGCGCTCGAATGCGGGTGCAGTGCGAGCGAGTCTCGGCGGGCCAAGGTTGCGCGCGAGGTGGATGAGTGTCAGCGGGTGACAGATGATGGCGATGAGATATGAGACAGGCATGGTGCATTGGCTGCTGGCATCAGGACGAGATGGAATTTTCTTCGCCTCCGGGTCGCTCATGCAACGCCACCGCGACCGCCGTTGGCAGAGCGTTGGCTGCAGGCCCGACTCGCAACGGGCACGTACTCGTACGCGCCCCGTCGCTGCCGTGACGCCTCGCCGAACTGCTAAAGGTTCGTGGGACGATGCGGATCCTGCGTCGTGTCCGGCGCAAGGACCAAGTTGCGACTCGCGATAGATATGCCCGCCGTCTTCCATTGGGCTGCCCCAGAGCGCACCAGGTCCCTGAGCTGCCCGTCTGTCCATGCGTCCATGCCGTGTGTGTACTGTCGCACCGCGTTATCGCACATGCCCGGACAAAGGGCTGCCTGCAGGCGGTGCCTTGACCGGCCGTCTCGAACCTGCTGGTGAAGCCCTGGGGCACCGTGGGAGTTCGCCCTCGCATGCGCCCTCGCGAGCC
>PKSG01001047.1:0-59358 GCA_002916505.1 Tolypocladium paradoxum | reverse complement strand
CGCCACTCTGGCGGTGTTGCTGTGTGGCTTGGTGGCCTGCAATTGTGTGCTCTGCAAGGCGATGCCGCCATGCCTGTCTCGCATGCCACGCACGCCAATGCACGCCACGACAAGCCATGAAGCCATCAATGAAGCCATCAAGCCCGTCCAGGCTGGCCGTCGAACCAGGCGCGACGCAACCCCCGGCCGCCCCGCTCCTGGATCGACGATACTGCAACGCTCGCTCCACCAAACAGCAGCCAGCCAGCGCTAGACCCAGACGTCGTCAAGCGCCTCAACATCAACACGCGCGAGCCAGCCTGCGCGGCATGCATCCACCCCCCCTGTCGCTGGCTCGCTGGATCCCGTTGCCGTCGCCTGGATGCACTGTACGGACCACCGCGACCCTCCGTGCCACGGCCTGCGAGCGTGCGTTTCCAGGCGAGGGCCGTGGACCCGGGCCCGGACCTCCATCTCCCAGACTCCCACCTCCCAGGCAGGCCATCCATGTCCGCCACCCATCCATCCATCCCTTGGCATGGACTCCCAGTCTCCCACCCCATGGTGCTAGTGACAAGTGGTGCCGTTGCAACTGTGCCAGGACCGACTGCGCTCAGAGGCAAAACCAGCGCTCCCCGCCCCGTCCGCAACGGCTTCGCTTTTCCTGCCTCCACGCTCTCTCGCGGAGACCAGGACGACCATCGCTGCGAATCGACGCCGAGGCCTGTCGAGACGCGCCCTCGAGGAATTCACGGCCCAGACAGACCCTTGACGACGACCACCGTCGACGGAAGAGGATTGTCCAACCACGAGCCCCCTCCCCCCGGTGAAAGTGACGACGTGCGTTTCCTGCCGACTTTCACTGCTCCAGCGGCGCCCTCTCTCGCCTTCTTCCTGTTCTTCGTCCACCCTGGCCCATCAGTTGACCTCCTTGCGTCCTGCCAACTCCGTCCTGCCTGCTCTCGTCCCTGCTCGGTTGCTGGAATATTGCCCGAGCACGCGTTCGTGACGCTGCACCCGGAGGCCACCGCCCTCCTGCCCCCTCGACGTAAGTTTCTTGCCCCATCTCGCCAGGGCATCGTGGCACAAGGCAGAATCACGGCGCTGTCGTCTTCAAGATGCTCAATGGCGTTGCTCTGACCAACGCCATGGTGCACCCACCGTCCCTCAGCAAGCTCTTATACATGGCATGGTTTGCTGACATTTCGCCTATGCAGACATTTTCATCCACCCTCCACCTAGCACCTCCCCTCGCCTCTTGCGCCCTCAAACCCCTATGAATTGATTCGCACGCGGCCAAGACCTCGGACTCGTCGTCCCAGTCGCCGTACACGCCCGGGCTCCTGATCCCGCCATCTCACCTGCAACCCCACAGCTCGTCTCGCCAGGCGTGTCCTTGTTTGGGATGCCTTACACGCCGCCTTCGCACCGATCGCCCGCTTCGTCATCCTCTGCGTCGCCCGATGTGAGCCGCCGCTCGTCGTTTCAGTCCGGGCCGCGACCCTTGCTGCCTCGCTCCGCGTCGTACCTCAACAAGCACCGCCGAACCCCCGGCGTAGCCGCCCCCAATGACGCGCCGTCCGAGCCCCCCTCGGCCGTGAACGGCTCCGAGGGCCTGAGGATTGCGACGGCGGGCTTGGGGGGCAGCGTGCGGCAGTCGCCTCCTCCGCCCGTGGACCAGCGCGAGCTCATCCCCAACGGCGCCATCGTCTCCCCCCCGCCGTCGGCCTCGTCGGGGAGCGACGACGACGAGCCCCTGGAGATCCGCCGACGCAAGCTGGACGCGCTCAAGGACCTGAGGGACGCCGTCAGCCAGATCCCCCAGTCCCGGACGCCTTCGCCCCCGCCGCCCAGCAGCTCAGACGGCGCAGACCAAGAAGAAGCCCCCCGGGGCATGCGCGCCTGCTTCAGCACCAGCGCCCTCGTTGAACTCCCCAGGAGCGGGCGCCACGTCCGATCTGTGACGGAGCCTAGTGTGGCCGTGCCCAAGTCGGCCGACAACTCCTCGATGGGATCCGAGGAGGACGATGAGGATTTCAAGTACAAGCCGCAGATGGTGCGCAAAAAGTCGGGCGAGCTCGTCCGCCCCGCCCTTCGCGCCTCTCACCGGCGGCCCCGGAGCATGCCCGGCACGCCCGTCTTCTCCAAGGCGGTTCACTTCGACTCTCACCTGGAGCACGTCCGGCACTTCCTCCAGGTGGACCGCCCCCTCGCCGTCAGTGCCGGGTCCTCCCCGGTCGAGAACTACGAGAGCGACGGCGAGTATCCCTTCCCCGGCGACGGCAAGCCCAAGGTGCGGGCGCCGCCCTTTGAGTGGGAGCTGGTCACCACAAACTTCCCCCACGACAACCACGTCCGCAAGACGCTGCCGGCCCGGCTGGAAAAGGTGTGGCTCTCCACGGACCAAAAATCGCTCCTCGGGTCCGTCGCCGTGGCCAACCTCGCCTTCCACAAGCAAGTCACATGCCGCTTCACGCTCGACTACTGGAAGACCGTGTCCGAGGTCGGCGCCGAATACAGCCACGAAATCCGCCCCCGGGACACGCCGCTGGGCTACGACCGGTTCACCTTCACCATCAAGCTCTCCGACATGGCGCACCTAGAGTCCAAGACGCTCTTCTTCTGCATCCGCTACTCGGTCAACGGCCAGGAGTTCTGGGACAACAACAACTCCATCAACTTCCAGGTCGACTTCATGAAGAAGCACCTGCCGCAGAATGGTAGGAACAGCTTCCAGGGTGCCGTGTCGCGGCCCACGAACGGCGGCCTGCCTCGCAGCACCCGCAGGCAGAACCCGGGCAGCCGCCTCCGCCCCGCGTCGATGCCCGTGTCCGTGGATGCGTTCGGCAAGGGCCCCGAAAAGTTCAACTTTGACCAGCCCATCCACGAGTACCTCGGCGAGTCGGGCCCGACGGGCCTGCGCCTCAAGGCCAAGTCGACGACCAACCTGGCCGGCGACAACATCGCCCGAGACCTCACGTCGCCGAGCGGCGCGGCCTTTTCCAACCGCTACGACTTTGGCGCCTCGCTCAGCGCCGCCATGCAGGCCGCCAAGGACTCCATAAGCACGGACAAGGACGCCCTGTATATGAAGCCGAACGTCCGCGGCTTCGAGTCCGCGCTGGGTCTGCCGGCCTCCGAGTCGCCCAGCTCCGGCAGCACTGGGCACTCGCCCAACGGATCCCGCTCGCCCAACCCCAACCCGGGCCTCCCCAGCGCCTCATACGAGGAACTCGTCAATAAGTATTGCTTTGTACGTACCCCCGGGCTGCACTTCAACCCTGCCGGGCCCCCCGCCACGGCCTGATCCCGATGACTCCGCGCGGGCATCGTTTGACCGGTTCGCTGTCGAGCGTCAAGAGAAGGAGCAGCATTACTAACAGAAACCGGTGGGTCTAGTTTGGCTCCAAGCAATCGAGTCCTACGATGAAGGATGGCACCCTGAATGGCGGTGCTTTCGACGGCTCTGACAGTGGGACCGTGTTTGGAGCTCGGGGGCCCGCTGCGCGCTCTGAAAACCACATGACGGCGGTGCACCACTCGATTCGCCTTCACGATGCGAACCCCTACTTCCCGTCGTTTGTGGCAGCAAGGCCCCCCGTGGCTTCGACAATCCCGGGCCTCTCCAACAGCAACGGGAATGGCCAGCTGTCGAGCCCCATTTCCATGGGCCTCGGGAGGTCGACACCTCCCGCGCTGGCTTCGGGCGCCGGCACGCCGTCGAGCGACGTGTCGTATCACAGCCAGCAGCTCCCCGAGAGGTTCCCTTGGGCCACCGAGACTCAAGCGGCCACGGCCATCCGAGGCTAGAAGCCGAAGGAAGGCGAAGAGGCCGGCTCGGGCCGTGGCAGACGTTTCCCCTAACCGCTTGCCTCGGGCAATGCGAACACGCGGTCGACACGGACCGCAAGCAAACACCGCTCTGTGCTTCATCTCTCACAGCGGAAGAGAGAAGTGACGTTTTCCCATGGATTTTGCAAGCATTGCTGGATCGGACAGGTTGCTCGGCGTTTCAGGAATTGGGAAGTGAGCTCTTTGCATCCAGACGCAGGGGAAAAGCCGGCATTGGGTTTCTCTGCATTGTGCTTGTTTAGTCACGGCCAGAGCCATGATGACCGGAGATTGAGGTTGGGCCAAGATTTTAATGACGTTTTTGGGCACGGAACCCGCCAGCCGGCGAGGAAAGACTAAGACGGTCGCCATCCCGGGAGACGGCATGGCTTGACAGGACAAGGATCGCATACGTTGAGTTTTCAAGCGTTTTGGCAGTATGACGCAAACACGACAGATGGCAGGCTAATGGACACATCTCACCGAAGCGTTCCCTTGGCGTGACTGAACCAGTTGATGGACCGGGGGTTGCTGCGTCGCGGGCGCCTAGGACGACGCCTAGATATTACTACCCGCATCTCGGAGTCAATCCAAGACGATGCGGCGTGGCTGTGGAAAAAGCAATACCGTGCACAGAGTAGAGAAGCATCGGAACACCCCAACGCCCGCCCCCGCATCGCCGTCGGGTCACGGGAGAGGTGGCCGTTATGCTGCAGGCCTCGGCGGATTCGTAGACCGAAGGTCTAGTGATGACGGCGCCTATTCCAAAGGGAGACTTTCTGCAGAGTTGCGGTCACGACATCGCCCCCATGCCGTGTGAGTACCTCCCTCCACTCGGAATCCGGCGGCGGGCAGGATAGGGCCAGCCACTGGCCAGCAACACGCCGTTAGTACGACAAGTGCGAAAAAGCACAATACGTCGATTTGTTGGTTGGCGCTAGCAGTGGGAGAGCGCCACGGCTTGTCAGCGGATGATGGCTGACATCAGGCGAAGGCGTCGGTCGGCTGTTGCCTTGACAGACTAGATGGTCTGACTGCTGTGCGGCTGACTCGGCTGACATCTCGCAACACACCACTCCGTCCCTGCTGCCCCCTCTAGAGTCAAGCTGGTGTGCTGCATTGTGGCGTGTTGAGAGAGGCGCAGGCGGACGGCAGTTCGTGATGGCAGCGTACGACAAGCCTGGACTCAACGCGCGGGCCAGGGGATCCTAGAGGGCCACAGGAGTTGGTGACGGGTTTCAAGGTGCACCGTGTGAAGAAATTCTTGATAACTAGACAGTAAACATACACATCCCATAGCGTGATGGGGTAGCAATCTTGGGTAAACCCGCCGATAAACACTACCTCACTGCCATCGTATTCGTGCCAGACTAAATCGATCACAGAGGCTCGAACAGCAACGTCGCAGTCCCAAACATGAGCACCGATGCAGCCGCAAAGACGAACAAGTAGAAAGCCTCCACCGGCCTGGCAAAGGGCGACCACGACGGTGGCGGGCATCGGCCCAGACTCTTCTGCATGACGGCGTCTGTTGCCAGGTCCAGGCTCGCTGTCGTGGTGTCGAGGAGCAGAGCACTTGCACCCAAGCTGATGAGATGTATTAGTATTAATTCGACAGGTCGTCCGTAGTGGTTTTCGTGCAAGAGAAGACGAGGGCGTACACTCACGCATTGCAGATGCGGCTCATCGGAGGCCAACGCCTGCTCCGGGTTTGCCCCTGCGCCAGACACTCACGAGTTTGCAACCGCGTCTTATACGCGGGCTCTAAACCACATTGAGCGACAGGCCAAGATCACCACAGCCTAATGTACGGCAATGCCTGACAATAGAATTGCAGAAATGCAAAGGGTGTCATCGCCGTGCCGTGGAATATCCGTTTCCCAGAAAATACTCTTGCCAGGAACTGTACTTGATTGTCCTGATGTTGGCTGACACGCTTTCATGGCAACAACTCGCCACGCCGGCTATCCAAATCGCCTGCGGCTTACAATATACATGTTCTTCCCATCCTCCATAATCTCACCTTGAAATCCACAGTCCGCCGTTGCCGTACATCTGATCCCTCATCGCGCCAGACTCGGACCTCACACCCGCCCAGTGCAGCGGGATCCTGTCCACCTGCTGCTGCACCCTGCCCGTCGCTTCGTCCAGCCTGTCCGAGAAGCTCCGCTCGCTCTTGAGCGTCTTCATCTTGGCGACGGTCTCGTGGGGCATCCAGTTGTCCCGCCCGAGACTCGCCAGCGTCGTCATGACGTCTTGGGCATGCTCGCCCGCCAGCTCCCCCGCGTCGTCCGTCACCGCCGACGGGTGCAGGTAGCCCATCAGCAGGACCGTGAGTCTGGCGTCGAAGAACGCGGCGCCGTCGAAATCGTATGCCACGTGGACCGCGACGCCGTTGTGCATGGCGACGCTGGGAGGTGCACCTCGTGGGGGCGCAATCGTCACCACAGCTTCGTGCCAGTCGTGGGACATGTCTTCGAGTCCCTTGGCGGGTAGGATCATGGCCCATGCAGCAAAAACACCGCCGAGCCGCATCTTGATCGTCTCCGGGACTCCTCTGAGGTTTGCAGTCGGAAACCCCAGCTCGGCCGTGGACATTCCGCTGGCCCTCGCGACTCTTCCCTCAAACTTGAGAGGAAACGGCGGCGCGGGCCCCGCGTCGGACCCGATGATGGTGACGGACGGCTCCAGCAACCGCCCGTCGACGAGTTGGTCGTATCTTCCCGGCTTGTTCTTCCGCCAGCTCTCATCGACGGCGTCAGCCAAGCCCACATTGCGGTATCCCTGATAGACGGCCTGTCCGGCCCGCTTCACCGCAGCATTCTTGACCACCTTGGCGGCCCTGTTCTGCACAACTGCGCCCGCAATGCCAGTGTACTTTTTTGCGACCTGCTGGCCGATGGTGCTGGCGACCTTGACGCCGACCTCGAGCGGCATGGTGCTCAGGCTGGCCCCGCGGACGACGGCCGCGTCCGTCGATGTGCTTGCGATCCTAAAGACTGGGCTGCCGCATAGAACCTTTTTGCCATCCTCTCCTGCGCACAGAACCAGTCGAAAGTAGCCGTCGGTGGCCGTGGCGGGGATGCGGACGACGTGCGTCTCCCGTGGGATGTGGCCTTTCACCCTCCCCGATGCCTTTTTGGCGAACCGCTTGAGGTCTCGCTGGATGCCCCGTTCATCCACCTCGGGCAGATGCTCCGGCTGAGCCTGCCTCGCGGGCGTCACGTCGAGCCAGCCCCCCGTCGACCCCATCAACGCCTTGACGGTCATGCCCATGCTGCCAGAGTAGCCCTTTTCCTGCAGCCACACCGTCCTGGCCGCCGGCAGCGGCTCGTCCGAGAGCACGGTGACGGACACGGCCGTAGACGGGCCGCGGTACCAGACGAGGGCGTGCGAGTGGCGGATGATGCTGTAGTGCCGCGTCGACTCGGCCGGTCTGCTGACGAGGCCGCCGGCGACATACTGGGCCTCTCCGAGCGCCGTCTTCCACCTCGAGGGTTCCTTGGGCCTCGAGCTGGCGGTGGATGCACCCACGGACAGGGCAGATGAGCTCTGGACCCGGCGCAGCTCCCGGGTGGAGAGCGCGTCCGGCAGGGGGAGCTCGTCAACGACAAAGTCGACGGGCCAGGCCTGCTGGTTCGCGGCAGACGCGTCGAATCTTTGAGGCTTCGGCTGCTCTTGGGCATTGGGCCGCAGCCGCGTTGCTGATCTGCTTGGCCGCAGGGGTGGTGCATGAGGGACAAGGTTGGATCCGTCGTTGGTGCGGCTCGTTGGCGGCCGCCGTCTCACGTCCTCCATGTGCGATTTGGCCCCTCGGTAATGGAAGCATAACTAGGTGCAGTGGCCATGAGGCAAAGATCAATGAGGATGTGAAGGATTCCTTTATGGCAAATGAGACGCTTGGCGTAGCAAGACGTGTACAGTGCAATGCCGGGGTGTTTGGTTACTTGCACAGTACAGCTAATTTGACCTCTCGTCATTATCACAAAGGGTTCAGGAGGCGCATCGACCAGGGCGTTTATACAGCATTCACCGTCTCATTTTTTATTGTCTATGGACCGAGCTCAGCTGGCGGCAAAGATGGCCTCGACCTCGCTGGCCTGCTTGACGGCCGGCGTCAGGTTCTCGCAGCCACTCTCGGTGACGAGGATGTTGTCCTCGATGCTTCCATGCGTCAGCTGCCAATCCGACGAGGAAATGCTCTCAAGAACGGCTACTCACCGAACACCGCCCACGTCCCAGTACTTGTCCAGCACGGCAGCGTCAATGTACTTGCTGTGGACGGGATCGTCGAGGTACGGCTTGATGATGAACTCGCAAAAGTACACCTGCACAGTCAGCCGCAGTTCAGGAACCGAACGCTGGGATGCTTACACCCGGCTCGACGGTGACGACGCTGCCCGCGGGAATACGGCCGCGCAGCCTCAGGTACCGGAACAGCTTGTCCTCGTCGTGGCGGTTCGGGTTGCCTCCGACGTCGTGGGTGTCGAGGCCGAGGTAGTGGCCCAGGCCGTGGGGGAAGAAGGCGGCGCTCGTCCGGGCGTCGAGGATCTCCCCGGCGTCGCCCTTGAGGATCCCGAGCGCCAGCAGCCCGTCAATGGCAATCTTGTGCGCGTGCAGGTGGATGTCGTCCCAGAGCACGCCAGCCTTGATCATGTCGGTGCAGTCCGTGTGCATCTTGTAGACGATGTCGTAGATCTGCCTCGACTCTTTGGTGAACTTGCCATTCAGGGGGAACGTCCTGGTCTGGGAGGTGTTAGCAGGGTCGTGACAGTGAAGAGGTGAAAGGCTCAGCTGACAATGTCAGAGGCGTAGTTGTCCCACTCGGCACCGGCGTCTATCAGGACATTCTGCTTGCCCCTGAGCGGCGCGTTGTTGTCGACGTAGTGCAGCGTCGCGGCGGCCCTTCCGGCAGCCAGGATCGGGTGGTAGGCCATCTCCTTTGCGCCGTGGGCAACGCACACGTCCAAGAAGGCAGCCTCGAGCTCGCGCTCGTACTCGGCCGACCGGGCCCGCCGGACGACGGCCCTGTGCGCCAGGCTCGAGATGTGGTTCGCCTTGCGGATCATGGCCACCTCGAACTCGTCCTTGACCACGCGCGACCGCTCGATGGCGTCCTTGAGGGCGGCAAAGTCCTTGTTGGCGAACTCAAGGAAGGTGATGTTGTCGGAGACCTGGCCGGCGAGGGCAAAGACGGTCGACCTGGGGTTCTGGGCCGCGAGGTGGGCGAGGGTCGGGTTGACGTCGTCGGTGAACTTGACCTCGTCGACGTCGTACAGCCTCAGGGCGTCGTCGACGCTGACGGGGAGGCCGGACCAGATGACGTCGTCGGGGTCGATGGGCGGGATGAAGAGGATGGACCTGGAGGACGCGATGTCGTAGGCAAAGTGGCAGTCGGCGAGGTTGCAGCCGGTGAGGTAGTAAAAGTACCGTCGCTGTCTGTACGACATGCGGTGAGTCTCCCACCCGTCGCAAGGGACTGGAGGAAGGCCTACCGGAAGTGCTCGGGAGAGTCGCTGTCCTCCTGCAGCTTGGTCATGCGGCCCTCGAGGTAGAGGACGCCATTGGCACCGGGTGCCCTGCTGCGGAGGATGTCGACGACGCGCTTGGCGTGCGACTTGCCCGGGTACTTGCGCCTGAGGACGGCCTCGAAGTCTTCGGCGACCATGGCGGCGGCGGCGGCGGCGGCGGAGGCACGGCGGTGCTCTGGGCGTGCGCGGAGGTGAGACGTCGAGCAACAGAGACGATACGAGCTTGGTGTCCAAGGACGAGTGTATCCGGTGATGGCTGGTCGAAGGCGCAGAGGCTGGGTCGATGGAGGTGGGGGGTTTATAGTCGACGAGCAGAGGCGAGGCCGGGCCGCGAGACGACGTGGTGCCAAACAGGGTGTCCCCAGCCCGAGCCCGAGCCCACGCCCAAGCCCGCGAGCCATGGAAACGCTCCGTGCCTACCTCAACCACCTCTGCGGCCCTGCTCTACCCAGCTGCCCGTCTGCCATTGGCCTCCAGACAGCGAGGCGAGCGGATTGGACAGATGGTGACGTACGGGACGAGGCGCGGCGACGGTAGGTGCGGTAGCAGTGTGCCTGACCATCTGCGATTGGCTGTCGACTTGGCCAGTTTGCTCCACAGCGGCTGTCCTCGGCCCTGGAGCATTGGGTTGGCCAGGTTCAACATGGACAATCACCATGTGCGATGCAGCCGACGTCGAATCACACGTCACCTGTTGAATGCCTCCTCTTTTTGCTTGGCCGAGGCCGAGGGAGTGGCTCCGGAGTCGACGGGCCGAGCCGGCGCCGTCATCGGGCCCGGAGTGCAGACGGTAGCCGCAACACGCAGTTGAGACGATAATGCATCGACGAGGTACTCCATACAGTATACGAATACTATATACTGCCATGTCATCCGCACTACCTTGACCAGGTATCCGTACCAGTACCCTGATATTGAGTGAGCAGTGCCAACCCAGCCAACGGACCTCCTTTAATGTGCAATCTCTTACCCCAGGGCCCAACCGCGGTATCAAACACTCAACAGGTATACATCAGTACTCAATCTCGAACCCGTACGCCTCGTAGCACCCCGTCCCCCCCATCCAGTCAATCATGGACCCCGGCACCGTCTGCCGCAGCGCCTTGTCGACGCACTGCGGCCGCACGCTCTCCTCGACGTGCAGCTCAAACGTCGCGATGAAGCCCCTCAGCCACAGCACGTCCTTGCCATCCGCGTCGCAGCGCACCCACTGGAGCTTCTCCTCGTGCACCTCGGCGCCGCACTCGGCCTTGACGTAGCGCTCCACCGTCTCGCACCAGTCGTCGTAGCGGAAGCCGCGCGAGGCCATGAAGAGGCGGTAGACCTTGAGGTCGAGGCTGTCGTTCATGTAGGCGTAGCGGCAGCGCATGCTGACGCGCGAGGGTATCAGCTCCACGCCGCCGTCCGCCACGACGGGGCCCGGGCCGTCCAGCCCGTGGCTCGGCGTCTGGTGCGCCAGGAGGGTGGTGCCGGTGGCGACGCCGGCCTGCGTTGTGTTGCTGTAGACGCCGGCCTGCGTCGTGGTGCCGTGGACGAGCGGCATCGGCTCGCCTCTAACCGACGACAAGCCAGCGCCGACGGCTAACGCGGTAACCAGGTTGGAGAACCCGGCCACCATGGTGCCCGGTGAAGAAGACGACGCGGTAGTAGGAGTTGTCCGTGGTTTCAAGTTCAACGTCCGCGGGGTCAACTCCTTGATGGATTGTGATTGTGCACGTCAGGAGCGGCATGTGCGGTGTTGTCAGCGCGCCCTTGTTGATGATGCCGGCGGCCAACAATGTCTTCGTCGGAACCGAGAGCGAGTGCGCGAGAGCGGGGTGCGCAGACTTTGCAGGAGCAGGATTTGTGCAAAGTAGGTAAACAAGACGCGGCCGGCGCTTTATATCTGTGGTTTAACTTTCATGGCTGCTGGCTGGCGTGTTGAGGCCGCGAAAGCTTCGTGCGAAAAGCCAGCCTGCGTACATGTGCCTGAACTCTGAAAGCCTGCCGAATCCGCTGTCAACTTGGACTTTTGCACCAAAAATATTGACCCAGGAAGATACTGAGGGGGATGGATGGTGGTGCTGGCGGCCCTACGCAGCACTCGGATGTGGTCAAGGGATGCCATACCTTTGGTCCCTTGCACCGGCAGCCATCGCCGTTAGGCCCCGGCAGCGCGACATCGTCGATGCCGACGCGTGCAAATGTCGAGTATGCGTCTAAAGTCAGTGATCCAGCGCAACTCGCAAGCATGGCCGCAAAAGCACAGGGCCAAGAAACACGGGCAGCCATTGCTTCTGCCGCATTCTTCAACCCTCCCGCAAGCCTCACCATCCGGCCTCCTCGCCCGCACCGGCCCCTGTCCAGTCCGTTCCGGCCATTCTTCGCAGGGCCGCGCGCCGCATCAACCTGTGAGCTGTCAGCTCTCAAAACTGAGCGCCGGCTCGCCCCCAGCTTCCGCCGAGACCCCGTGGCAAGGTGTTTTTTCGTCCTTTCCTATGAGAGCAGTTTCTGCGAGAGGCAACAAGGAATAGAAAAACGTTGCCCTGCCCAATCGCCAGGCGCGGAGTGAGGCCCGCAAGACAGGTTTCGTCTGTCTCACCGCGCCACGGCCGGCGGGTAGCATGACATCCTTCCAGGTCCCCGCGAGCGCCGCTGGCACAGGAACCAGCACCAGGGAGCTGGAGCCGCGAGCTGGGGTTGCCTCTGCCCTGTCGCTTATCTCGGTGTCGGTGGAGATCTCAGGATGCGGCTGGAGTGGTTTGACTCGCACGGCGTATGCAACACTCGGACGTACCTCAACCGCGCACATACGAGGGCACTTGTGCACCATCCTCTCCAGCTGGCATCAGCGATGCAAGAGCAGGGCAAGCATCCGCCACTGTCGCCAAGCTCACCTGCAACAAGCCCGGAGATGACGCTCGCGAGGCCAATCAGCGGCGCCGTGGCGACGTCCATGCTGGCGGAAGAAACCAGAAGCAACCACGTTGACATCACCGGTGCCGATGAAAAAGAAACACCAACAAGGCACGCCAATCAGGCCCTCTCATTGCTGCAAGCCCCGGCGCGCGGATCAGATCCCATCCCTGCCCACCGCTGCGAACCCCTGGCCTGTGTAGCGCACGCCACGGGTCCCAGGCTTCCTCAATCGAGTCCTTGGAAGTTGGCCGTGACTGGGCCGGCTGCAATTGTCTACTCGTACTCTGCGCCGCGCGGAGTCGAGCTGTGCCGAATCGGGCCGCGGACTTGCCTGTTCAGGGTTCAGACTTCAGCGTCATTGCTTTTCCCTACTTGCGTTTGATTAGGCATTAGCTCCCGCTGCGAGCACACACGATCGAGAGCAACGACACAGCCAAGGGCACACACTGCTGGCTGTCCCCCCGCGAGACAAGAGCAGGCCGCAAGGGGCCAGATGTCATCTCTTTGCGCGCTCCAGCGGCTCGCTCCTCTTGCTGAGCCCGGCACAATGCCAATTGGCTCGGCAGCGCAGCAGGTCCTCGCCTTGGTCGCGGCACTGGAATGCCCTCCGTCGACGCACGCTGTTGGCTTGGCCCAATCCTGCATCTCGCGTCTGAGACAGGCTCGCCGGGAGGGCCCCGCAGATGACAGGTCAGCCGGGGCGCCTCGTCTGCGTCATTGAGATCAAGGTCTGAGATGGACGAGCTGCTGATCGCCTCCTCGCTCAGAGTCGACGTCCCCAATCCCGATCCGCCGGGTTGGAACCCGTGCGTCGCTGCTCTCGACGCCGGTACGCACCGCCATTGGCCAGTCGCGGGAGAAGACGACCTTGGACGGGGGGGCCAGGGCCTGGCTCTGGCGCCAAAGACAGAGAACGAGACAACATCGCCAGGGCCGATGATGCCTTGGCTTGCCCGTCCGATGAGCGCCGGTTCGTCTCGTCTCCGGAGCATGGTATCAGCCCCGTCGACCAATACCGTGAGAGCGAGCTTCCCTTTCCGGGCATCTGGCCTGCTGGCCCGGACGCCTCCTTGTTGCACAGATATATACCCGGCCGCCCCGTCGGCTCTCTCGCCTCTGACCGCTCACCTCCAAGTCGCAGGCCGGTCGTCCCGTCACTTACACATTGCAGCCTCTGCTCTCGCCTGCCGCTCCCCGTCGGGAAGCCCACTCGCCGCGCCCTTTACGGCGTCACCGCAGCGGCCTTGACGTGAGCGAACGAGTGAGCGTCTGCCACGCCCATCTTGCTGCAAAAAACCTCGGGTATCGCAAGCCCTCGCTACTCCGCCATCACAAACAACCGGTGTGGGACTATTGAAGCTTTGCATTCGGCAAGGCCAACAGCCGGGATCGCTTCCACGGCGCTCGGAGAGGGGGCGCAAGGGAACGCACGGCGGAGTCTTTCAGGACTATATCAAGGAGCCGCCATGCCGACAAAGGTCAGCTACATGTCCACAGCGAGGACTCACCATCACCATACACAAGAACGACACCACGCTCCCCGCATCATGCCAGACATCACGATTGGCGTTCAGCCCCCCAAGCGCACACGGGCCGGGGCATGTCTGTATCCACCTGTCGTAGCGAAGCAGTCGGTCCGGGAGAGCGATCCCGACGTCGACTACTTCGCCACCGCGGTGCTTCTTGACCGGCAAGGCTCAGTGGTCGATGGTTTCCTCGAGGGCACAAAGGCCGCCAGCCGGTTCGAGGTTGCGCAGTCCAAGACGGCTCCTGCGTCGTTTGTGTTTCCCTTTACAGACCTGTCGATATCGCAGCTGGGAACGTACACGATCCGCGTGGACGTTTACCAGGTCTCGCCTGGAGACTCTGCGGGGGCGGCACTGGTTGAGCAGCTCGCGACGAGGGTCGTTTCCGTCTTTGACGCTGACATTCCCTCCGAGACCCCATGTAAGACTCTTGACAGCTGCGGCGACTGACCAAGGACTGACAGATTTGCAGCCGACGAAGAGCGCTCCCTAATGCGCAGGGCCCGGGATGCAGGCCTCCCCATGCCCTCGTCTCCATAGGCAGATGACGGGCTCCGGCCCTGGTTTGAGTTGCGTGGTTCTCGAAGCGTTGTTATAGATGGCATTGGCGGGAAAGCGTCAAGCTGGCAATGGTTTACACAAACCCCCTGTATCCTGGCTCGGTTGGAGGTTGGCCTGTTGGCGGCCGAAGATAGAAGCAGACTGTAGCGCTGGGGCAACCTGACAAGAGACGGCACTATTCTTGCACGAATTCGGCCAATTCAGTGAGGCCATGTCGTGAGCATTCTGTCGTGGTAGTCAGCCCCGGACCAGATGAGGCCGTGACGTCGGGGTTGCCCCACGAAACGCCGACGTATTTCAGACCGCCGGAGCAATGCCCCTTGCGATCCGGAGAGCCAGCCGGAGAGGGCAATTCGCACAACGTTCCAACTGACTCTCTTGTCGTGATGAAATTGTGGCCACGGGGAACCGAATTGGTTAAGGGCAGCTGGTGGGTGCGAAATACGTCAGGGAGATGAGAGGGAGAGACGGGGCTGTTGAGCGTCTTGAGACAACTGCCGAGTCCAGGGCCTGTCTTTTCGAGTCTCGAGTCTCGACAGAGCCGATGACATTTAGCTGTGAATAGCCTCCGGTCCTTCTCTCTCCTCGGGCCTGATCAATCTCTGTCGCGATCGACTCACCATAGACAGTACAGCGCATAGCCAAGCTTGATGGAGTAGTGCCAAATTCACGGCGACGGGTCTCAACCAGCCAAGACAAAGACAGAGCGAAGAGCGCCAGACATGGACGTGGCAGAGAAACAAGACCGCTCGTGCAACGGAGAGGTGATGTTGGAGTTGCAAGCATTCCACTTGTTGGGATCGGAGTGGCGAGCAATCACGTGGATCAGGGTCGGTACTTGGAAGCCATCGCAGCAGCCCCACCAAGTACGCACATTGCACCGAGTCGGGCCCACGTCTGCTAGGCATCAAGTACTCCCCAGCAAACACAAAACCACCAATTTCTCCTCTCAAGATGCCTCAAGCAGCCCTGCGTCAAGCCCTCGTACAGCACCGCGCGCAGCGATTCAAAACCTCGCGCTTTCGTCAGGGCCATATCCTCCACTGTCCACAGACGGCGCTCCGGCGTGTGGCTAGGCCAAGGTCCGGGAAGATGGTGTATTATTTCACGTCGACCGTCGTCGAGCCGTCGGCGTCCATCTACGTCGGCAAGGACAAGTTTGAGAGTGAGCAAGCAACACGCGCTGCGCGCCGCTTTCCCGGGTTCCTGACATGCATCAGATGAGGACCTGATCAAGTTTGGCTGGGAGGAGGATGTCTGGTGAGTGCCATCGGCGCAGCCGCATCCTCTGCTCATCACTCATCTCATCCAGGGTACGACGCCTCTTGCAGCGAGCTGCGCACTCGACGTTTCTTGTTGGCTAACGCCCGGCCTCAGTTCCACGTCGACAAGCTCTCCAGCGCGCACATCTACCTCCGCATGCACGAGGGCCAGTCCTGGGACGCCCTGCCCGAGGACCTCGTCACCGACCTCGCCCAGCTCACAAAGGCCAACTCCATCGAGGGTGCGGACTGTCCTTTCTCACGTGGCTCCCCGACGGAGGGGACTAACGTCCGCCAGGCAACAAGAAAGACAACATCACCATCATCTACACACCCTGGTCGAACCTCAAGAAAGATGGCAGCATGGACGTCGGCCAGGTCAGCTTCAAGGACCCGCGCAAGGTGTGGCGGCCCGCCCCCAGGCAGCTCTTCATCGTCCCCTGACGCATCCGTTGCAGGTAAAGCGCGTGCTCGTCGCCCAGCGGGAGAACCCCATCGTCAACCGCCTCAACAAGACCAAGGTCGAGAAGAAGCCCGACCTGAAACTCGAGCGCGACGACCGCCTAAAGGACCTGCGCCGGCGCGAGCAGGCAGCACAGCAACAACGAGTCAGTAGTCCCTCAATCCTTCTCATCTCGGCATCTCGCTGCCTGCGGAGGAGCACCCAGGCAGACGCAACTCGCCCGAATCGGAGCGCGTGCTGACGTTGGCAATCCCCAGCGGAAAGAAGAGGCCAAGCAGGCGCAGGACTGGAAGGAAAGGAAATGGCAAAAGGACCATGCATACGACGACCTCTTTACGGATGAGAACATGGCGTCGATGAGCAACCAGGATCGGGACGCCAACTGGGAGGACGACTTCATGTAATCATGTCAATCAACGGGTCATCGAATACATGTTGGACAAGAAAACGCCCGCGTGCAGTCCGGCTCCAAGATTCCCAGTCCTGCTGACAGGTCCTATTTTGAACACTGCTGAAGGAACGCAACACAGATCTTCTATCCAAGGGTATTCAGAATCGCCGTTTCCCACATCCTTCCCAAGTAACATGAACGAGTGACTTCCACCATGCCAGCCCAGCCCTCAGTTGACGCCAATCCGCCGGCTCCTGCCAATTTTCAAGTCGTCCAATCTGCTCGCGAGCCCCCGGAGCTCGCTTGAGGTCTCGCGTCGTATCGGGCTGGAGGAGCCCTGGTTGCTCACGCCGAGGCCGTGGATGCTCGACGGGCTGTTCGCCGGTGTGCGGTTCGCACGTGCCGCCATCTCCGTCAGCTGCGGCGGCAAATCGTCGTCTTCCTCTGCCACGAGATCGTCCAGGTCTTCGTGCTCCTCGCCTCCAGCCGCTCTCCCCGGGTTTGCGCACTCGGTTGAGTCGCCGAGGGTCACCACGGGCTCGCCCCCGGGGAGCCTGACCTCGGTAGCCTCGAGGGTCTGCGCGACATCGAGGAGGAGCACGTCCATGGGGCAGATGTAGGCAACATGCTTCCGCTGGCTCCACGCCAACACATGGCCGCAGAGCTGTCCGTGGTGGCGGTCGACCACCCAGGCACCGCTGTCCCCAGGAATGCCCATGGGAATACCGCGGCTACCCCCTCCGCCCTCCCCTGCGGCCGACGGCACGCTGGTGATCTGATACGTATGGCTGGGCGACGTGCGGCCGTAGATTTTGACGCTGGTCAGAGCTGGCAGGATCTGGCCAGTCTGCAGCCCGCTCGTCCGGGCCATGCATTGAACCTCCATGCCGGGGAGGGAGGAGGACGGCGCCACAGTCGTCGGACGCAGCAGCGCCACGTCTTCCTTGCCGCCAGGACGCACTCGCCGTGGTGATGATGCAGCCTCCAAGGCCTGGGGAATAAAGTTGTCCTCTGGCAGACGCCCGTCGGCAAACTCAAACAAGGCCCAGTCCACCTCGTGCACCAGGCCATTTGCCTGCTTGCGCCGAATGCCGCTCGACGCAAACACCTCGCCCAGGCTGAAAGAGTCGAGGTGGTCTTCGTCCTCGGTTTCCGCGCAGGGGTGGAAGCCGTCTTCTACATCGTCCAGGGCGGGCTGGGTGACAATGTAGCCGCCGCCGCAGCCCGGCTCGATGCCCGGAATATCACCCGGCTCAAACTCGTCTTCTTCCTCGTCGTCACCATAGTCGCTCGTAATATCGGTCTCCGAGTACGGTTCGGACTCGGTATCGGACAGCTCGTAGGCAAAGTCTTCGTCGCCGCTGCTCCCTTCGGCGAACTCGGCATACCAATCGCGGGCGGGCATTGCGCTGCTGCGCAAGGTTTCCGCCTGCCCAAGGTCGCGATCCGGGTCGTCGAGCATGTGATGCACCGTCATGCCATAGGGTTTGTCGTCGACAATGACCAACCCGCCGAAGCTGACTGGGGGCAAGTGGCGATCGCCGATCCAGGCTCCGATGCTGGCTCCGTTGCCGGGCTGCTCTTGGTACTCGCGGTTCACGGCCTCGATCTCGTCATCGTCGGCGTCAGGCTTGTCTGGGTCTGCCGGGTTGTTGGCCATGGATCTCTTGACAGACCCTGTATGCCTGCGCGATCGAACAACGTGGCCTCTGCAGACCTTGAGAGCAAAACCAGTCGTCCCGTCAAACAAGTCGCCCAGTCGCTTCGTCAAGATGGCGCGGATTTTACCGACCGACGTGCAGACGACCAAGACTGTCGGCTGCGTCTTGTGAGGGCTCGGCCCGACCGACTCGAGCGATATCTCAACAGACTCGGGGTGCTTGCGATAGAAGTGGCGAAGAGCTTGGTTGACCTGGGGCATGAGGATGGTGTTCCACTTATCAACAACGTCCGGTGCGAGGGGCACGTGGGGATAGAGCCGTATTTTTGTCTCCGTCTTGGTCGCCGCCTTGCCCAGAACATCTAGTGAGGTATTAGCGAATGACATGTTGTATTTGGGAAGCCCGAGACTGTACCATCGACGTCGACATCCACTGTGGCCACGTTCCTCGGTTCCTTGGGGATGGTGGGCTCGTGAGTCGACGCTTTCATGTCGCTGGGAAAAATTACCGGAGACTTGACATCCCTGCCCATGGACGGCCCGGCTGGCTGTCGCTTCCCAGAGTCCGCCTTGTGCAGCTCCTGGGTCAGTCGCTCCTCCAGCCCGCTGACGCCGTCCAGGATACAGCATGCCTCGAGGTACCGACTCACGCGCACCTGCACGGCGGAGAGGAGGGTTTCACCGCCAGCTTTGCCCGAGGCCTCCTCGTCGGTGGCTTGCCAGCATACCTGGACGGCCTTCATGTACAGGCTACCGCACTTTACAGCAAGCCGCTCGAGGAGAGAGCTGGAAACCGCAGTCGTCGCGAGTTCGGGGGCGAGGGTCTCGAGCTTGGTCCACAGGCCGATTGACAACAAAACCATGGCCAGCGAGTAGAGCTCGAGGACGCGCTCATCAGTCGACTTGGTCAGCGGCGACGTCTGCGCGGTGCGAGGATCCAACGGATGGCGCCAGAGCGAAAAGTCGACCACGGAGTCACCCTCTGCGAACAGGTCAAAGGACGAGACGAGGGGCCGTCGAACGTCGACGCCATTCTCCTTGGTCGTGGCGTCGCAGAATGAAACGTTCTCGTCAATCAAGTTGCCATGGGTGACGCCACGGGCGTGCATGTCGAAGATGGTGTTTGTGAGATTGTAGGCGAGTCTGAACTTGCACTCTAGCAGGGGCTCCGAGTCGGGGCGAGAGAGGAGATCGTTTAGAGTCGGAAGGTTGTAGAGCGGGTTCTGCGTCAGCCGCTCAAACGACACGGCATTGAACGACGGCGGGAACCGGTAGACGAGGCCCAGCCTCGAGTTCTCCATGTCCTCAAAGTAGCCGAGAAGGCGAGGCAGGCCGGTCCAGGTGCCGGGGGCGCGCTGGGGGTCTTGCTGAAGGCCGGCCGACAGCTTCTCGAAGCGAGCCATGGGAGGCATGATTCCCGTTGTGGCGTAGATGGAGTCGAAGGCGGCGTACTCGAGCAGAAGCGGTGCCCACGGCTCACGCGTTGTGCCTTGGGTCAGCTCAGAGTAGGCCGTCTTGCTCATGAAGACGACCTCTCTGATGGGGGCTTGGCCGTCGTCGCGCTTCATGGGGCGCAGGTGCGTCAGGGTCTGCGGGTCAATGTGCTGCGGCGTCTGCATGCGGCTCGACTCGAACGGGCGGAACTCGTCGACCGACGACGGCTTGTAGGCTGTCTTGGACATGCGCCGCGGCACGGCGCCAGACGAGCGGGTGCGCGACAGGTCG
Organism: Tolypocladium paradoxum; assembly: GCA_002916505.1. Lineage (NCBI taxonomy): Eukaryota > Fungi > Ascomycota > Sordariomycetes > Hypocreales > Ophiocordycipitaceae > Tolypocladium > Tolypocladium paradoxum. The sequence goes on along the minus strand of PKSG01001047.1, from coordinate 39,531 downwards.
TGGAGGGTGTCGATGGAGGCAGTCAGGTCGCGAACGAGATCCTCGAAGCGGCCCTTGTCCCACTGGACCAGCGGCGGCTTCCGATCGGGCGAGGTGCGGGTGCCCTCGACGACGCGCTTGGAGCTCAGCCAGAGCGGCTCGGCCTCGGCCAGGGTGTCCTTGATGGTGGACATGATGCTGCCGACGACCTCGCTGAGGCCGGCCTTGGAGAGGGACTCGTCGATCTCGGCGGACTGGTTGGGGTCGGACCACTCGAGGCCCCAGCTGACGAGGCGGTCCTTTTGGATGCGGAGCTTGCGGTGCAGGCCCTTGATCTCGGGGTCCTCTTCGCTGGGGACGGGGTCCTTGACGAAGTCGCTCGACTTTTTGGTGTCGTTGTAGAGGCGGCTGAGGCGGCGCTGGAAGGGCAGCTGGAAGCCGCCCATGGGCAGCAAGGAGTCCATGGCGAATGGATGATGGGTGTGTAGACGAGGTCTGGCTGTTGGTGCTGGCAGTCGAATCGAATCCGTGGTAGATCAGGTCCAGTCACCAACGTCGGGTCCGTCCTCGACTGTGTGAGTCTCGACTGTGTGGCGGCAGGGGCTCGATGAAAGTAGCGAGCCGCGAGCTCTAGCAGTCGAGGGCTTCGCAGTGGCGCATTGCCAGCTCGGCTCTCAGATGATGCAGTGAGGCTCGAGGATATCAAGCCGGAGCGCAGCTGCGGACAGGTCCCAAGTGGCAGAGGCTCGAGAGTGACTCGTCGCGGGCAGGACGAGGAGAGCAATGCGCTCGTGTCGGGTCGTTAACGTTGCGTATCTGGCTGCCTGTCAATGGAGATGTCAGCTCAACGCGGCCCCATTCATTGTGGGTGTCGCGGCGTGGGGACGAAGTCGCGGCCCCCACGCGCCCGGAATGCTGCTGCCTGGCCTGCCCGGGCGATCCCATTGGCTGAGGCGCCCTGCTGAATGAGACAATAAGACGGATGGTGAGATGTCACGTGGACGCAATGGTCACGCTGGTGCTCACGTGCAAGGCGCTGCTCCTTGCGCTGGCCTTGCTCCGTTGTCTGGTGGGCACGTCTGTCGTTCCTCCACGCGCATCGCGTCAAAACGTGCCGCAATCCAGGCACCGTGGCAACCAACCGAGCATGGTTACACGAGCTGTTATGTCGGTTTGCGCATCAAGACGGCAGGTGACGAGATAATCGGCGCGGACGCGCGTCGTGGCTGGGAGGTCGAGCTACCCTATACCGATGGCGCCCATGAACGACGCTGTTGTAGCAGTTTATGTCTCCCATTGAATGGCCATCATCTTATTGTGTGCTGTTTGCTCATGATAAGGGTCAACGCAAAACAGATTGGTGCCGACATCCAGCTGCTTTCCCAGTTGACGACGTGCCCAAGAACGTCTGTGTTATTCGAGCGCAGGTACAATGGCTGCAACCGATGCAAGCCAGCAGGATCTTCTCCGTGGCGCATAGTCCGACCCGAGACAGCCCTTTCACGGCACCACGGCCAGCCACGCATCAACAGCAGATCCCGTCAAGTACGCTTCGATCTCAGAGCCGTAGCGCGTACCGCCCGCTCAGACCCAGGCCGCGGTAAAGTAAAGCCGCACGGGGTCTCGGCCTGGACCGCGAGGTCGGACCGGATCTCCGGCGGAGGCGTGGGTCCCGCGGCGTCGATGCCGGACGCGGTGGGTAGGCATCCCTCCGAGAGACGTGCCGCGCCGGTTCGCCGAGGCAAGAGGGCGTGTAGCTCCGGCAGCGGCCTGACGTTGAAGTTGGCGGCTGCCACAGCGGGGGCTGTGAGACCGAGGACCACGATGCTGGAATACATGTCGCGGTATACCAGGGGTGTTGTGGAGTGAAGGAGTGTGTAAGATGAGGTTGCTTATACAAGTTCTCCTACCCCGCAGCCTCGCTTCGCGCCGACGTCCAATCGCGGATGGATGCCACTCACCACGGATTGGCAAATACAGTAACATACGGAGTACATCAATGTCCGTCCTCAATAACGCCGCCCCCAGATTTAGGCAGGGCATCATCGTGGCTTGACATCTGCAATCACGGAGATGCCATGCAGAGACTCCAACGCCACATCCGGGTAGGCGTATCCGTACAATGGACGACACTGTCGAGTTCACCACACGGGGTATGATGTTTGCACAATGTTCTGACATTAGTCAAATCGGCCCTCGCCAAATTATCTACACATACGGAGCTTTCATGTTCGTTTTCCATACTCACAGCCACCAATCCCCCTCCTCTAGACTCACACCCGATGCCCTATCCCCAGCCCATAATGAATCAAAGCTGGACGCTGCCGCTCACCCACTTCGTCGTCTCCCAATTGCAGATTCAGCCAGCTTCGCCTCATCATGCCGCCTACTTGTACTCGATCCTAAACGCCGCCGACTCGCTCACGTCGTACTCGGCCTCGTCCTCGGCGTCGCCAAAGATCCTCAGCGCGCGGACTACAAACTTGTACCTGCCCGGGGGCGCGTAGTTGCCCGAGTCGAGGCGGCCGTCCCAGGGGTAGAGCCCGCGGCCGCGGGCTCTGTACCTGGCCGGGAAGCCGTACGGCTGGCCAATCGTCTTGACGCCCCAGAGCTCCGTCGTCAGGTTCTTGGGCGGGCACGTCGTCATGGGCACGATGTCGGCGCGGATGAGCGGCGAGCCCAGGGCCAGGGAGACGACGAGCGCGGGCAGCTCGGTGCTGCCGGTGGCCTTGCCGGGGGCGGGGATCGTAAAGGTCTTGTTCGTGGGCGCGGGCCTGAGGGCCCCGTCCGTCGAGAGGGCGATCCACGAGTCGTTGGCGCCCAGCACCTGCGAGTCGTGGAGCGAGCCCGTGAGGCCCTGGTAAGGGATGGACAGCGAGGTGCCGTCGGAGCCGTTGACGGCGACCCAGCCCGACCACAGGGCCAGGCGCTTGGCGTCGAGGCCCGCGGGCGCCGTGGCGGCCACGTCGATGGTGGCGGAGCCGCCGGGGGCGATGGTGACCGAGTCCTCGCTGAGCTTGAGCGTCGCGGCGCCGTCGACGCGCTCGTTGGGGAAGGGGGCCGCGTGGATGGAGTCGGCGGCCAGCGTGTACATGGTGACGGCGGGCACGTGGGAGAGCTTGTACGTAGTCTCGTGCCCGCCCGTGTTGCTGAGCTTGAACCTGAGCGACTTGGCCAAGTGGTCCGTGTCGTTGAAGGACAGGCCCGAGGGCTCGAGCAGCGTCGTGGCGAAGGCGGCGTCGTGGGCCTGGACGAGGCCGCCGCCCTGCTGGGCGGCCGGGGCGAGGACGTCGTAGAACTTGGCGCCGTCGTTGAAGCGCTGCGGGTTCGCGTTGGACGACAGGAGGTTGTCGATGGTGGCGGGATCAAAGGTGCCGCGGACCTCGGCGACGAGGGCCACGATGCCGGCCGTGATGGGGCAGGCCATCGAGGTCCCGGACATGACGGCGTAGCCGCCGAGGGCCAGGGGGTACGTGGACAGGATGTTGGCGCCGGGCGCGCCGACCTGGGGCTTGAGGTCCATCTCCCACGTCGGGCCCCAGGAGGTGTAGGCGCTGAGGGCGCCGCCGGTGGCGTTGTTGGGCACGGCGATGAGCTGGGTGTCCGTCTTCTTGCGGCTCACCATCTTGAGCGTCACCTTCTTGCCGGCCTTGAGGGCCGCGACCCACGTCTCGCCCACCTCGGGCGTCGTCATGCCGCCGGCCAGCACGCCGGAGACGGCGGACAGGTCCATGGCCAGCGCGCCGGCGATGTTGTTGTAGACCATGACGTACCTGGCCCCCTTGGCGGCGGCGTTGGTGGCCTTTTGGGCAAAGGTGCACGTGCCGCGGCGGATGAGGACGATCTTGCTGCTCAGGTCGGGCGTGCCGTCGGGCAGCGCGCTGCAGCCGTCGTCCTTGACCGTCGGGTCCTGGCTCGTGGCGTAGAGGTCGAGCGTCACGCCGTCCCAGGCGTCGGGCTCGGCGGGCACGTAGCCGAAGGTGACGTCGTCGCCGCCGTCGACGGCGTACTTTGCGTTGTACAGCAGCGTGGGCGTCAGCGCGTTGTCGAACGAGGCCACGGCCGTGACGCCCTTGGCGTCGGCCGCGCCGCTGGCGTAGAAGAGGCCCTGGGCGCCCGAGTTGCCCGCCGACATGGTGCAGGGGACGCCCTTGTCCACGATGCGCGAGACGGCCACGGCCCAGGGGTCCTCGGGCCAGCCGCTGGCGCCGCCGATGGACGTGGTGATGATGTTGGCGCCGTCCTGGTAGGCCATGTTGTAGGCGGCGATGAGCACGTCGTTGCTGGCCTGGCCCTTGCAGCCGAAGACGCGGTAGGCGCCGAGCACGGCGTCGGGGGCGGCGCCCGTGAAGCCGAACTTGTTGGGCTGGGCGGCGATGATGCCGGCGACGTGCGTGCCGTGGCCGCCGCAGTCCATGGGGTCCGGGCCGGGGAGCGGCGTGTTTCTGCCGTTGTAGGCGTCGCCGACGAGGTCGGTGCCGAAGGCGACGCGGCAGCCCTTGCCGAAGCAGCCGCCGAGGGCCGGGTGCTTGTAGTCGATCTGTTCGCGTCAGTCGCGTGCCCCCCGGGCGTTCAGCACCGTGTAAGTCAAGGGCGGTGTGTCATGGCTTACACCCGAGTCGATGACGGCAATCCTGATGCCGCTGCCCGTATAGCCCTCGGCCCGCAGCTTGTCCACCTGCGTCATGACGTGCGGCGAGAACGTGTCGTTCGTGTCGTGGGCCGCCGCGCGCCTCTCGACGTCGCCGAAGTGCTCCTTGGGGTTGCTGCCGGTCCACTCGACGCGCGGGTTGGGCATGTCGTACAGCCGCAGCGGCCACACGTTCTTGACGTCGGGCAGGGCCGCGATCTTGGCCGCCGTCTGGTCGGCCTTTTCCACGTCGTGGAGCTGCACCGAGACGCCCTTGAAGAGCTCGTAGTCGAGCCTCATGCGCGTCGTGCCCTCCTTTTGCACCGCGTTGTAGAGCGCGTTGGGGTCCTGCGCCGGTCAGCCCGGAGTCCCGGACTCGCCCTCGGAGAGCCGCAGCGACCCAATTGGGTTGATCCAATCAAGGCACTTACATGGCCGTCCTGTAGCTCAAAGATGAAGGCGCCGGGGACGACGTTGGTGGAAGCCTCGGCCGCAAGCGCAGTCGAGGCGGCCGCGGCAAGCGACACGAGGAGTGATGAGCGCACCATGGCGGCGAGCGATGGCACTGCAGCCCGGCGTCTTCTGCTTTCTTCCCTCGGCTCCGACCCGAAAACGAACGGAAGGGACGACAAGGGCGGAGTGAACGACTGGGCGATGGGGGTCCCAGGACGGGCGGCCCCGAGGCCGGGCTGCCTGCCGTTCTATATACGAGTACCTACCGCCGCTCGTGCTCTCATCTGGACGCCTGCTCACCTCGCAGAAGCAAGAGCACGGAGACAAACATGCCACGACCAACCAACAGGGCCCGCCAACGCCAACGGACGCACCTCTGCCCCCAGGACGTCGCATCGCAGCGAACCGGCGCCCGGAGCCGCCAGGTCCGGGGTTCGTCCCCCGCCGTCTGGGCGTGCGAACCGAGCATCACCACGGCAGTGTACGAGATTGCGCGCACTTGTGCTGTCCGGGCAGGTCCCAGCGTACGAGTACGAGCAGACACAGGGGTGGAGAGACATGCGGACTGACAGGTAATAATACCCTGTACGAGTAGACGCAGGAACATGGGCCAGAGAGGGCACGGCAGAGAGAGCCCGCACGCAACAAACGGACTGCTTGCCAGCTTCCCTCCTCGGCCAGGAACCACGGGGCAGCTCGGGCTCTCGAAGGCGATATCGACCGCCTCAGCTACCGCACCGGGCAACCGCCAGGGGTTGGGAACTCGAGAGCGAGAAGAGTTGGAGAAAAAGTGGGAGCGGGGGGATCAAGATTAAGGCTCGTGGATGTGGGGGAGAGACACGGAACGAGTGGATTGTTCTTCAGCCATCATACATCTGCGCTCGGTATTATTACTCCGTAGCACCGCTTGAAATCCCCGAGTGGGTTCGGGGGCGTCACCCGGCCGAGTCTGACCACAGAGTGGACCGCGTCCAGCCCAGCCTCTCGCGTCGAGGACATTGCGGGCTGCAATCGGCGGCGTCTATTGGTGCGGACGAGGCGTCTGTCTTGCATCGATACGTGTCTACGGCGTATTCGTGTGGCGGACGCGATTCTGCCGTGTCACTTTGACGCGCTCAACAGCAAGCCCGAGTCGATCGCCATCTCGCGGGTGTAATCTGGTGACATGGCCGTTCGGCGTTTCCCCAACCTCGAGCTCGTGAGCTTCCACACTCCGCTGCAGCACGCAGCACGCAACCCGTCAATGTCCTTCTGTATCCCACCGGACCATCGACATCGGCCTTGCACGGCGCCCCGGCGATTGCCTCTCCGGCCCGGCCTTATCGAGGATGTTGCTCCGGCCCACGCCTCAGGTCTTTGACTCTGGCACTCTCTTCGGCGGCGACGCCTTTATCCTCTTGTCTTACGATGCCCAAGCACGCAACGAGAACATTGATACCCAGGGCCGGGACAGACGAGGTGTGCCACGGCCCACCAACCGTCATCACTCCGATGATGATTGCAAAGCCCCCTGGCGGGCCCCCCTGACCCTTGGCACGCACTCCAACCCCAGATCCCGGCCGCCATCGTCTTCAGCCAGATAAATACACGGCGCGGCTCCCTGCCTCGTTTACAAGTAGTACCTTGTAAGGTGCACGGGCTGTACCCGGCCGAAAGGGGCCCTGTCGCGGCGGCAGTTGGCCAGCCGTCGCGTTCGCGGTCACGACACTCAGACGACGGCCGGGCCACGGAGATGCAATAGGTAGGTAGGTGTTCCCTCGGTCGCCGGGGTCACTGCATGTCTCCTGGGCTATTGCTGCGAGCAGCCGCTCAGTCTGCTCTACCGGAGCATCCCGGCGTCCCCTCTTTACGATAGTTCTCGGCCCCGACTCTGTCCCCTCACCTGTGCCCCGGCTCAGCTCGCCCGTGTGCAGGCGCACAACATGCATTCTAATTATGACCGAGTTACACGAGTATCCAGCCAGACAATCTCCTCCGACTTCGCACACCGTCACTCTGCCCCCGCTGCGTTTGGCATCGGCTTGTGAGACACGGAACGCAAGACGCATTCTTCAACTCGTCCGATCCGGGCCACAGCGCACATGTCCACGGTCCACACGATAACGACGCCGAGGCCCTCCAGCTTCGGCGGCAGTCTAGACTGCAGACTAGATAAAGTCGACACTGGCACTTCTGTAGCGCCGCCAGCAGTTCGCTCGGCCCCTGGGCCAACAGATCTCCTCAACCTCGCGCGCTTCTCTCGCCTCCCAGCCGGAGGTGCCCTCCCAAAATGGACCCGGCCTGCCCGGATTTGGCATCTCACATGCCCTGTCCCCTTGACACCTCCAACGTCGGGACCTTTTCTCGTCTCCCCTCGCCACCCGCTCGGGGCTGAGGAGGGCCCCGTCTCCTTCCCGTACGGGACCGGGACAATTGGCGAGCGATAAGGCGACACTCGGCCGGCAACGGCGGCATCCGTGAGTTGTGCGTGGTGTGCTCGGTAGGGAGGGCGGGCCATGCTCCGGCGAGCGTGGGATGCGTTGCTGCTGGCCGACAACTCACATCCTTAAGCTTCATTGCCATTGACGACCCGCTGGCTTCGGATCTGCCCTTGATTAACCGTTTCCCCGAAGAGTTGCACGACGACGCATAGTACAAACGTGCTGGCGTTGCATCCGCGGGTGATCAACAGGCACAACGAACCGGTCCTCGACGCCGCCTTTGCCAGTTGCACCTTGATTCCAGTCCCCTCTCCGCCTCCGCAGTGGGAACATCTTCCCCGCATCACCATGCATCAAGCATCATCAGGGACAAGAAGAGGCAGCTCGCCGCACGTCAAGAGCACCCGCACGCGGCCCTGTGCCTGGCCGTCACTCCGAGAGAGCGAGCCCTCACGGGCGTGGCGCACAACGCGCTGCTAGGTGCGGCTGCTAGATTGCGGAGGACGCTTAAACACGAGCGTTGGCCGAGGCTCCTGCCGGGACAGGTTCGCGCCGTGTAACGTGGTAGAGTTCCACGGACCTGCTTGGGTTGCGGTTGGCGGCGTGGTAATCTCCATCTCAGTGAAGTGAATGCCTTGGCCTTGATGAGTACATGTGAAACCACGCAACTTCGCCAACTCAAGTCCGCTCTTGTGCTTCATTGACAAACCGCACGTCTCGAGTCCGAGCAGCCCATCCTGTTCATATCAACAGCATCCTCTGCTTCTAGCACGCGGTTGACGGAAATCGTCGGACAATGGCTTTGTCGTGCAGTTACCGGGGCGTTATTCAGACACAACCCGCGTCCACTCCGTACACCCACCTCAAACCAAACCCAGCCACCATCCCATACGAGTACACCACAAGTACTAAACCCCAACTCTACGAAATTAAACCTCCAAAGCACATGTACTCCGTACCGTCACGCTTATCGGTCACGCTTGTTGAGCCACCGTCGCGCCGGCAAATCCCCGGCCCGAGGTCCCCGCTGAATTCTCAACACCTCAACACCAGGCACGACATCACCAGCAGCACATCACCCTCACCACCCAATTGAACAACCACGCGGCGTCGCAGCCATCAGCCATGGTCTGCCCCTCCTGCCGCGCCGCCCTGCGCGCCCCGCGCATCCTCCGCAGCGCCATGCGCCCCCTCGGCACAATCACCCGCCAACAACAACAACAAACCCGACCACAGGCCCCCCCAGTATCGCCAACCCTCCGCCTCTTCTCCTCCAGCCCCCCCGGCTCCGCCCCCGCCCCCGAGGAACGAGAGCAAGACTCGTCCATGACCCCCGCCGAGCGCTCCGTCGCCGCCCTCCTCTCCTCCAAGCTCGCCCCCACGCACGTCCTCGTCCAGGACGTCTCGGGCGGCTGCGGCTCCATGTACGCCATCCAGATCGCCTCGCCGCTCTTCCGCGGCCAGACCCTCCTCAAGCAGCAGCGCATGGTCAACGCCGCCCTCGGCGACGTCGTCAAGAGCTGGCACGGCGTGCAGATACGCACCGTCGTGCCGCCCGTGGACGAGCCGTGACGGAGACGGGAGGGCGGAGAAGGAACTGCTCCTGGCGAGACGAGACGGGACGAATCGACGGCGCTCGCTGTGCGACTACGGGGATAGAGATGCGCAGCCAGGCCAGACGCGCTGTAGAGTGTACACCATCTGCATAAAATCCCACGAGGGCTTCAGGCCGCCTCGATCATTGGGAGCACGGGCATGACAGGACCAATACATCATTCATGGACACCACGAGAATCACACTCCACTACATTGCCCTAACATTAGCCAAGACCATTGATTGTGTTTACAACTACGGACCACGCTACCCCTGCAGTGGCCCTGCCACCATGCGCATATTTACGTCCGTAGGCCATTCCCAATCCAGAAGTCATATACAGTACGTCTGTACTGCTTGAGGAGGCTGAAGTTAAAGGTCCGACCCGAGCGGCGGTAGTTGGCTTTGAGCCTTGTGGCCAATCTGCCGGGCAGCTACGTCTTATTCTATAACAGGGCAGGCTCGTCTACAGCAGGCATAGTATTTAGGAGTGAAAGACAGACAACCTAGACAGCGGGAGACGGAAGACCTTTGGACGCTCAGGAGATAGTGTAGCGCACCGCAGCAAGCGTGTTCTACCGCGCCCAAGTGCGAATACGGCGAGGAGCTAGAGGCTGAGGTGCGGATAGGGCGGGCTTTCCTGCAGCCGGCGCAGTATTTGGGAGCGGAAGATGGCCTTGGCATACCGCAGAAGCCCTGAAAACGGGATTTATAGCTACCGACCTACCTAGGAAATCTCTACAGGAAAAGCTCTGTAGAAAAATGCCGAGGGCATGCTCTATGATTCCAAACTGCACAACCAGACGCCATCGTACACTCTCCCGCTCAAAGATATGTATATGTGTAGCGCAAAAACAACAGACGCAACGTAAAACAGGCAGAGCGCTTGTTGCCTACTCCTTCAGGTACTGGAGGATCGCCTCCCGCTCCTCCACGGGCATGACCCTCAGCACGTCGCGCACCCCCTTGAACCCCGCCTCCTTGTGCCCGCGCATCAGCTCCGACAGCTCGGCCGCCAGCTTCTCCGCCTTCATGGCCTCCACCTTCTCGCCAATCGTCTTCCTCTCCTTCTCGTACCACTCGGCCACCTCCCTGTCGTTCTGCTCCCAGCCGACGATGCTGGACCAGCTCTCGAGCAGGTGCAGGTTCCTGGCACGCACGTCGTTGGCCTTGGCGCTGCTCTGGTCCTTGGCCGACGACAGCACGTTGGCCGCCATGCGCTTGAGGATGTACTCCTCGTTGAGGCGGCGGCGCAGGCGCCAATAGAAGAAGCGGCGCGCGTTTCTCCACTCCAGGGCCTCCCGGACGGTGCCCTTAGCCTTCATGCGTTCGGCGCGGTCGTGCAGGTCGGCGAACTGCACCGCAATCTGGGCGTAGACGGGCAGCAGCTGCTTCTCCCTCTCCACGAGCTGCTTCTTAATCGCCGCCGCCTCCTCGGGCTTCAGGGCCTTGTCGCCGAGCTGCTTCTTCAGGTCGGCGTAGGCGGGGTCCATGCGCGCCATCGTCTCGAGCTGCTTCTCCTTGCGGTACTTGATGCCGATCATGCCCTCGGGCTCGAGGACACCACCGCGCGCCTCGACGTCGGCGTACATCTCCATGACAGTGGGGTTGATGGTGGGATCGACGACGACCCACGAGCCGCCGCGCAGCTCGCCAAACGGCGGAATGTACACAAAGACGGGCTGCTCAAACTTGACCAGGGCATCGACGATAAACGACCCGTACTTGAGAACCTCGTTGAACATGTCGCGCTGGCCGCCGGAGAAGCCTCTCCAGTTGGCCAGGATCATCAGAGGCAGCTGCTCGCCGTTGTTGAAGTCGTTGATGGCCTGCGCCGTCTTGAACGCCGAGTTGGGGTACCAGACGCCACCGGCTTCGTTGCTGACCTGCTCCATCGAGTCGGGGTTGGCAGGGTCGGCGGGCGTAATGTTCTCGACCGAGCGCGTCTCAACGGCAATGATACCCATGGGGACGCCGCCCAGGCGGGCACGGCCGACCACGACGCTCCGCGCCCAGCCGCCGAGCGTCTCGACAAACGAGTCCTTGTCGAAGAGACCGCTCTGGAAGCTGCCGTCGTCGTCGTGCTTGCCGGAAATCATCCACCGGACGTCGTAGGGCTGCTTCTGCGGCGGGCAGTACACGATGTCGCGGTCCCAGTCGTCGGCGCTCGGGCTGACGGGGACGGGGCCGTTGCGCTTCTCGGGCACAAACGACATCCACTCGACGATTCTCGACACGCCCTCAAAGTCGTCGTTGGCAGTCATGTGCGAAACACCGTTGCGGTACATGATCTGCGTGCCACCGAGCTGCAGGTTGGACGTGTAGACCTCGCGGCCCAGCAGGTTGTTCAGGGCGGGGGCACCAGTCAGGATGATGGGCTGGCCTTCGATCTGCACGGCACGCTGTCCAAGGCGGACTAGGTAGGCACCGATACCTGTGCCATGTTAGCTCACGTACGCCTGGGAGCGCTAGAAATGTCCACTTACCGACGGATCGGCAGGTGACCAGAGTCACCGTAAAGATGTCATTGTACGCCCGGCTCGTCGCGCCGGCAATGAGACCAGAGCCCCTCAAGCACTCGACTCCAAGGCCGTCCTCGCGCCCAATAATGGTGACGATCTTGTGGCGCTTCTCGCCGTCCTCGGAAACCTCCTCGGTGATGACGACGTCGTCCTTGAAGCTCTCCTTGGTCTTCTCATCCAGATACAGGTACCGGAAGCCGCCGTCCTGCTTGGCCGGGTCGTTCCAGGCGACCTTGAAGTGCGGCATCAGCTCGTCGGCCAGGCCCAGGCGGGCACCGGAGTTGGCCGAGAGGTAGATGCGCGGGATGCCCAGCTTGCGAGCAAGCTCGGTGCACTTGTTGAAGAAGTCGTCCTCCTTGGGGCCAAAGGACCCGATCTTGTAGGTGATGTCGTTGGCGACGACGATGAAGCGGCGGCCCGAGGGGTACTCGGGGGTGCGGGCCTTGAAGATCCAGCCGACCATGCCGCACGTGTTGGTGCCGGGCTCGCGGTTGACCTCGTCAAGGTTGTCCTTGTCGTCCAGGACGAGCTCCGTAAAGGTGACGCACTCGCCCATCTTGGGCTGCTGCGACGCCAGGGCGGGCTGGTTCTTGACCGCCTTGACCCAGGTGTTCTGGGTCGCCTGGCGGAACAGCTCGGGGAAGTCGTACACGTACTGCGTCCCCATGAGGTGGGCCTTGTACCGCTTGGGCTGGAGGGCGTTCTTGGTGGCGTACGGGGTGCCGACGGACATGAGGTGCATGGGGCCCTTTTCCTTGGTGCCGCCGATGCTGTGGAAGACCCAGTCGCCCTTGTCCGACTTGCGCTCCGCGTACATGTCGACGTCGACGACGTATCCAGACGTGTTGGTGACGACGACGCGGAGGGGCATGGGGGTGCCCGTCTTGGGCTCCGTGCAGATGATGCGGATCTCGACCTGGGCCACGCGCAGCCTCCAGCCGCGCGCGCCGAAGCGGTCCAGGAAGCCCTGGAGGCTGTGCTCGACCTCCTGCGGGTCCAGCTGGAAGACGGGGGTGAAGTTCATGAAGATGTGGTTCAGGTCGGACGAGTTGTTGCCGATAATCTCGAGCGCGTCAAAGATGTCGTTGATGACGCGGTCGGCCTCGGAGATGAGGTACTCTGCCGTCGGGATCTCGTCGCGGAGGCGGCCGGGCCGGATCACGGCGCGGGTGAAGTAACGCTTGTCCGTGTCGACTGCCCTGCCGACGGCCTCGTAGACGTGAATGTTCTTGTTCTCCGTAAAGACCGGCTTGATGTGGAACTTGGTCAGACGCCCAAGCTCGAGCTGGAAGGCCAGGGCGGGCTCGCTGTGGCGGATGCTGTCGTCCTCCTCGTACTCGGGCCCGCGGAAGGTGTAGTGCCCGGGGTACGAACCGTCGCTGTGGCCGCAGATAAAGGTCAGGCGCCGCACGCCGCGGACGAGCAGCTCGCCCTTGAACATCTGGACAATGGGCAGGATGCGAGCCATGATCTCCTGGTCATCGGCGCTCTCGGCATCCCGCACCGCCACGTTGATGACGGCCGACAGCTCGTCGTCCTTCTTGACGTCCTTCTTGACAGCGCTGAACGGCTTGCGCTTGCCGTTGAGGTCCGCGAGGATATGCGTGCCGTTGTGCTGCCTCTTCTGCTTGTTGTGGAAGGCCAGCGTCTCCAGCGCCTTTGGGAGCAGCTCCTCAGCCTCGTCAATGTACTTGCAGGGGACGATGATGCCCTTGCGCGTCGGCTCCTCCTCCCACTTGCTGGTGAGGTACGACATGTCGCTGATGGAGTAGATGCGCTTCATGTTGGGCTCCGAGCCGCTGGGCGTGCCGGGGGTGGACGGCACGGCAGACTGCAGCGGGAGGCCAAACTCGGACTGGCCAATCTTGCGCAGCTGAAAGTCCCAAGACACGAACTGGGGGTTGTCCCTCTCGTCATTGTGGTACTCGACCTGCTTGAGGATGTAGGCACGGTACGCGCGGCGGACGTAGACCTCGAGCGCCGCCAGGCCCACCCAGGGGTCGTCGTGGCCGAAGAAGAGCGTGATGACGTCGAAGACGGTGTACTTGGAGTCGACGACCTCCTTGATGACCTCGAGGCTGGGCTCGCGGTGGTCCCACCCGCTCTCGCCATACCGCGACTCGATCACCGACGAGCGCAGGATGTGCTCCATCTGGGCGGTGCGCTCCTCCATCGACGGCAGAGAGCACTGGATCATAATCTCGCGGGCCTTGAGCGAGACCTTGGAGGTGACGCGCGACGAGAGCTCCGTCAGCCTGCGGAGCGGCTCGCGCAGGAACTTGCCGACGTTGCCGACATTGGGCTTGTTGGGTCGGTACTCGTCGAGGATGGCGAGCACGAGCGAGCTCTTGGCGCTGACGCGGCTGTGGGAGAGAACCGTCTGGACAACCTTGTCGATGCTGTCCTTGTTCTGGTCACGCAGCTTGAGGACGACGCCGTCGTCCTGGGCCTGGCTGAAGAAGAGCTTTTCGACCTCCCAGTACGCGTCCAGCAGGCCCTCGACAAAGCGCAGCTCCCGCACCTTTTGGCCCTCGGCGTAGATGTCGAGGATCTCGGTGAGCGGGGCGAGCGTCGTCTTGAGCAGGGCAGAGTCGCCGTCGGCAACGCTCTCCTCGATGAACTTGTAAAAGGCCTTTTGCAGAGCCTTGGCCGGAAACTCGACGTGTCGCACCTTGGCCCGCTCGACGATGTGGGAGAACTGGGCATCGAGCTTCTGCGGCATGCGGGCGTGCAGCGCAGAGAACTGCGCGTTCCACTCGCTGTACGGGAGCTCGGGGTTGCGCAGCACCTCGATGAGCTCCTTAAGGGCGGGCGCCATGATGACCGAGTTGTCGAAGCCCATCAGGATGTTGGTGACGATGTTGCGGAGGACGGTGAAGCGCTGCGCGGGCTTGGTGCCGACCACGACGGGGTTACCGTAGGCAGGCAGCTTGTCGACAAAGGCCTGGGCCTGCTTGACGCGGCTCGGGTCGTCCAGGGCGAGGATGCCCAAGATGTCGCCGGCCTCCAGCGTGGCGCCGGGCTGCTTGATGAGCTGCACGATGCCGTCCTCCTGGGTAACCAGGGGCATGTACATCTTCATGACCTCAACCTCGGCAAAGGTCTGGCCGGCCTTGACGTGCGCGCCGTTCTCGACGGAATACTTGACGAGCTTGCCGGGGCTGGGACTCCGCAGCTGCGTCGGGTCGTTTTCCTGCTCCAGCAGGCACGTCTTGCCGTCGATGGACAGACGCGTCGCGCCGACCTCCTCCTTCCAGTAGATGTTGTGGCTGTGGCCGTCGAGCAGGATGAGGAGCCCGCCGTCGCTGAGGGCGCGGACGCCGACGGAGCACTTGGAGCCGTTGATGAAGAGGTGGTAGCTGTCTGCGCTGGCACGCGTGGCCGTGAACTTGTAGCGGTGGCCCTCGTAGATGAAGTCGATGTTGAAGACGGTCTTGAGGATCTCCTTGGACGGGACCTGGCCCTTTTCCAGACCGGCGCGGTACTCGGCCATGCACGACTCGCTGGCAATGTGCGCCTTGGTGGTGGCGCCGCAGACGACGGCGAGCATGGTGTCGGGCCGCTCGGCCGTGAGCCGATTGGAGATGAGCTCGTCGAGCCAGCCCGTCGAGATGGTGTTGTCCTCAAAAGCCTCCGTCTCCAGCAGCTTGATGAGGTACTCGACCGTCGTCCTGAAGTCACCGCGGATGCTCAGCTCCTTGAGGGCAACGACCATGTGCTTGCGGGACGCCTGTCGGTTCTCGCCGTAGGCAAAGATGTGGCCAAACTGGCTGTCGGAGAAGCTGTGGATGCCGCCCTGGGTACCGACGGAGAAGTAGCCCCAGACGTTGGAGCTGCTCCTGAAGTTGAGCTCGTGCATGACGCCGTTGGACGGCTTGAAGCCTTCGCCGGGGTCCTCGGAGGTGATTCGGCAGGCCGTGGTGTGGCCGGTCGGGGTCGGTCGCCGCTGGGACTCGGAGGTGGCATCGAGCTTGAACTCGAAATCAATCTCGCTCGACCTCCGGGGGTCGACGCCGTACAGCAGCCTGATGTCGCGGATGCGGTGCAGGGGCAGGCCCATGGCGATCTGAAGCTGGGCGGCGGGCAAGTTAACGCCGCTGACCATCTCAGTCGTGGGATGCTCGACCTGCAGACGGGGGTTGAGCTCGAGGAAGTAGAACTTGTCGTCGGCGTGCGAGTACAGGTACTCGACGGTGCCAGCGGAGACGTAGCCGACGAGCTTGCCGAGGCGGACGGCGGCGTCCTCCATGGCCTTGAAGGTGTCGGCCTTTGCGATTGTGACGGGGGCCTCCTCGATGATCTTCTGGTGCCGTCGCTGGACAGAGCAGTCGCGGCCGAAGAGGGAGATGTTGTTGCCGTACTGGTCGGCCAGCAGCTGGACCTCGAGGTGCCTGGCGTTGCCGGCCAGCTTCATGATGAAGATGGGAGAGCCGGGGATCTCGCTGCTGGCGGCCTTGTACAGGGCCTCGAAGCCGTCGGGGCCGACGGCCTTGCGGATGCCCTTGCCGCCGCCGCCCTCGGAGGCCTTGATCATGACGGGGAAGCCAATCTCCTTGGCCTTTTCCAGGCCCTCTTGCCACGACGTGACGCAGCCCTTGGCGTATACGTCGTCGGGGACGGTGACGATGCCGTCCTCGTCGATCTCGACCTGGTCGACGCCCGTCCCCGACCAGGGGATGCAGGGGACGGCGGCGTGCTGTGCGACGATGGTGGAGGATATTTTGTCACCCAGCGACCGCATTGCCGAGCCGGGGGGGCCGATGAAGACGATCTTGTTGGGGGATGCGGCCAGCGACTCTGGCAGCTTGGGGTTCTCGGAGGCGTGGCCCCTGAGTTCGTCAGTACAGATCTGCCAGTGGCACAACAGCGACTGGGTGTCTTACCAGCCCGCCCAGACTGCGTGGACGTTCATGCGCTCGGCAATGTCGACAATCAGCTCGACGTTGGCGTAGTTGTGGTTGTTGGTGCCGCCCGGGACCTCGACGTAGTGGTCGGCCATGCGGATGTAGTCGGCGTTGGCCTGGAGGTCCTCGGGGGTGGCCATGACGGTGAAGTGGATGGCACGCTCGTCGCCAAACGTCTCATAGGCCCATTTCCGCACGGAGCGGATCTCCTTGACGGCGGCGATGCCATTGTTGGCGATCAGGACCTGCGACTGTCAGCCGGCGCGTCCGCGCCTCTCGATGGCAGGCCTGTACTCGCGTTTGTTATGACCGTGTGGCCATCGTTCTGGGCCACAAAGTCCTTGACCTTGCTGGCGGGCGCATTGGCTAGCTTGTTGCCTCCAATGAAGTGGTCGGCGATCTTATGCCTCTCTGCGTACGACGCATTGCCATTGACGGGAACCATCCGCCCGGCGATGGACGCTGCTTCCGGCATGGTCGCTGTGGCTGGTGCTCGTGAGAACGCGAGGAGGAGGAGAGGAGGAGGAGGAGGAGAAGAGGGGGGGAGGGGCGGTCAAGCGGAATCGAGGCGAGAGCGCGCTCAAGGCGTCATGAACGCTGAATGGCACGGAGCTCTCGCGGAGCCTGGGGAGGGAGAAATCGGCGCGCCACGCCCAATAACCCGAGTGAAGAAGCGAAGAATTAAAGGCCTGAGTGCGAATGCTCGTTGTTAAGAGAAAATGCGGGCTAGAGGGGAGGAAATTGAGGAGTCTGGAGGAGGACTGGACTCGGTAGAGTTTGTGGTTGCAGAGTCGAGCTTACGCCAGGCCCAGTGTAAGAAGGATGTATGTATCCGTATCGCGTTCCAATCTGTTGGGGTCAGCGCGCGCGAGCTGGCACTGGGCTGTCCGAGCAACGTGCACAGGCAGCGGTCCAGTTCTGGCAGACACCGGCACAGTGCGAGGCTCCAGGCAGTGGATCGACGCCCGGGTCGGCGCAACCCCCGTGGTTCAACTTACACAGGGACGAGGTGGCCGCAACGCTGCTCCAGGAACGTCCGATTCGATGACGGGGCGAGAGGGAGGAGGGCGAGGGGCTTCACGGACACAGGAGAGAAGGAGAAGAGGACCGAGCGGGAGGAATGGACGAGGCCGCGAGAGATATGCCGAGTGATCATTATACCCGTACTCCTCCAGCTGTCCCCGAGTTCGCCTCAGGGTCGACGAGACCAGGGCCAGCAAGATGGGCACTCGCCGCATCCCATCCGCCAACAATTCACATCAGCCTGAAGCCCAAGCCGCAGCCATCTCCAAGCTCAAGCTGAGCGCCCAACCGCCCCCCTTGGCGCAGCTTCCGCCGCCCGACGGATTGACCCCATGAAGCCACCAGAAGACCTCCACCGGCCATCCAACGCTCATGCTAGCCCGCGGGAACAGGGTCGGTTCCCTCCAATCCAGGGTCGTGGGTTTGCCATCATGCTGCTGCTGTCTCCGAGCTCTGACGTCGCCAGGACAGGCGTTGACCTGCCAGCCAGCTTATCGATAGGTAGGTAGTCACAGTGCGGGCTTGCGGCTCCTCGGAATGCTCCAATGCTCCATCCTCGCGATTTCCTACCGACCTGGCATTTACAAGACCAGATTTGGAGCCCGGCATGGCCCATAGAGGCATTGCCCTGTGTACCGTTGTCGCTGCTTACCGTTCGCAGTGGGCAGCGCATCGCAAGCGGACGGACGGACAGTCGCGGGAACTGATATCGACGACGGAATGGATGCAGCGGCCCCAACGCGGCGCTTCCCAGTGTCTGCACACTCTCGGCGCAGCGACGCAGCGACGCAGCAACCCGACCACCGCGCCTCAGCAAAACTCCGTGCCGGCCTGGCAACTGGCATGGAGTTCGCGGACGCATCCAGGAATGCTAGTCTCCGTCTCGCCGCGCCTCGCCGCCGGTCTCACGAGTATCGTATCCTTCCGCTCTGCCCTCTGCGTCGACGCGCTTCCACCAGTGCTCTTCCCTGCGCCTCTCTAAACCTCCAGCATTCTGCAACGCAATCACGTTCCAGACGATATAACAGAGTACGAATACCTTGCTGCGCCGCTCCAGGCCAGTCACGGCCCCAGTCGCAGACATCCTCAGCACTGATAAAGCGCCCCAATTGTTGAGCAACCCCCATCCAACCCTCCCCCCTAACAGCGCCCCCAAAGCACCCCCGGCGCCGCGACCCGAAGCTCGGGTCCCATCCCCAACATTGTCCGTCGCCCAGCGGAGCCAATCGATCCCAGGCTCCACCTCCTTCTCCACCGCCATCCGTTCTTCACCCGTCGAGTAAGCCCGAGCCGCTGCTCACCTCGGAGAGTAGTCCGTAAAGAGTGAACGTGGAAGCGAAAGTACCTCCGAAGCATTGGGCTGTCGTCAAGCAGCCGGCCGCGAGCCGAGTCGCGACATCTTCCGCGCCTTCTCCCGCTCCCCCCCACGGACCTCCGTCCCGCCACCGGACTGCATGTCACGGCTCAAGGTCCCATCGTGCATCGGATGGCATCATATACACGTCCTCGACGCTCTATTATCCATCTACAGCCCCCAACTCTCCCCCTCAAGACAAAGGAAATAGTGCGCAACGAGCAGGCACATAGTCTAGACGTGCCTGGTGTATATCATGTCCCCCTCCCCTCAACAGCATTCTCCCGCCCCGTCATCCATGTCCGCGAGCCAAAATAGCAGAACCCAGAGCCGAGCAGAAACCAAATGTGCAGTGAATCCACTTCGTAATCATCGTCAAGAAACGCTCTTCGCCTTCTCGTAACCGTGTCATCGCAAAAAAAAAAAATGAAAGAAAAAACTAGAAGGGTATAGATAAGTGAGCAAACGCGCCGGCACTCACTGCGTCCCAAACCGTCCAGCCAAGTCGACGGTCTGCACGCTCGGTGGTCGCCATGTCCGCGACGGGCGGCATCAATACGTCTCGCCCAGGTCGCCCAGCTTCCTGCCGCCGGACGTGCTTGGTCGTCCCGTCGACTCTCTGGGCGCCGGCACGCCTGTGCTCGTCCGCCGACCTCCGCTCTGTCGCCGCACGCCCGGTATCGGGATCGCGCTACCTGGGACCGGGATGCCGCTAACACCCGCCTCCATCTCCAGCTTCGAGTATGTCCCTCGCCGGCTGGGCGTCCTGAACTCGCCCTCAAACTCCTCGTCCATGCGGCTGATGCTCGCCGAGCGGCCATGCATTGACCCGCTCATCGACGACCGCGGCCGGCCGAGGGGCGTTCGGGTCCCCGACATTGACGTGCGTGACATGGGCCGCGGAGGAGCAATCATGTCGTTTCTGGACGCCGGCCTGGCGTACGAAGAGATGCTAGCTCTTGAGCTTGGCCGGCTAATGTCCGAGTCTGGACCGCGATTCGGCAGCGGCCCAAACGAGAGGCGGCTTATCCCGGACGTACTAAGCCGTGGGACGTGGCTCTTGGACGACGTCGACGCGCGGGGGTTGTAGTTGGTCGGCGTCGTATCGTCCGCGATTACCGACGAAGCCGAAGACCCAGCAGTGCGTTTCCGGGACCGGATAGTAACCGACGCCGGCACGTTGGGTCCAGCGTTCGCAGACCTGGGGGAAGCGCGGGGCGGGGTGTTGGTCGGGGCGGGGAGTTTGGACCGGACAGACTGCACCCTGGCCTCGAGGCGCTGCATCTGCGCCGTGAGCGAGCGGATGTGGGAGAGCGAGTTGGAGGCCGGCAGCTTGTGCGTGGCCGGACGGCCCTTGTTCGATCGGTTCACGGGGGTTCGTAGCGACGCGCCTCCGCCCGAGATGCGGCTGCCGGCAGCACGACTGAGCGTCCCCGTGCTGGGGTTGGCCCGCGGCTTGGGCGTGACACTATTGTCGAGCGAGGGCAGCCGAGACTTGCGCAATCCGCCGGCGTTACCGGTCGCCTTGGCTGCCGCCGTCGACTTGGGCACGGGGGCCGAGGCGTCAGACATGGGTGGCGACGGCGGATCGTGCACCTCGGAGACGGTGTCGGCCGTGGACAGCGACTTGGTGTCGGGGGGCGTCGTGATGAGCGGCGAGCTGGCCGTCGAGTCGGGCGACGCCTCGGCGTTCTTGTCAAACGTCGGCGAGCCCAGCACCGACAGGTCCGTCGAGATGGTCGACAGGTGCCGCGACTCCTGCTTCTTGATCTTGTCCTGCATCAGCTCCGCCTCAATCTTCAGCTCGGACAGCTCCTCGCGAAGCCGCTGCGACTCGATGCGCAGCTTCTCGCGCTCCTGCTCGCCCGACTTGATCTCCTCCTCCATCATGACGCCGCGCTCGATGGCCTGGTTGTACTTGGACTCCATGTCCTCGAGCGACGACGTCGTGTTGCGCGCCTGACGCTCAAAATCGTCGTTGGCCACCTCAATGTCCCGCAGCCTGAGCTGCAGCGAGCGGTTTGAGTCGCGGAGCGTCGTAATCTCCTTCTCGAGGCCGTTTTGCGCCGCGCTGGCCTCGGTCTTGGACTCCTTGTATTTTCGCTGCACGGCGCGTCAGCCAGCGTCTCCTGGGGCCGCGGCCACGGAAAGGCTACACGTACCTTCCACTCCTGTACCTCGAATCCCAGCGTCTCGGCCTTTTCTTGTAGGACTCGCTCCTGTTTCTCTGCGCGCTCAATGTCCTTTTCCAGCTCCTGCTCCAGCTCGCGGCTCGACTCTCGAAACTCGGCCAGCTCGCCCTCGAGCAGCTCGTACTGGGCCTTGTACCACGACAAGGCATCTTCGGCGCCGGTGGCCTCGCTGGGAGGCGAGGACAGGGGCTCGGCCATGGCGTGTGCTGTGTCGGTCGCACCTAGGGTGGGTTGTTGGACTGCTTATCCCATGGGCAGGTCGATGGAGGGCTGTGGTATTGACAAACGGGAAGAGACGATAGCTCCCCGCGGCGTTTGCGGACAAAAGCAAGCGGTCGTGGTTGCGTCGCCGAAGCAGCGTGGGTGTCGCGAAGGAGTGGGCCAGACGGCGAAGACGGAAGAAGGGCGAGAATGAAACGGACAAAGCCGTCCGTCGCAAGTCGGGCAGACCGGTCGGCTGATTCTGCGTCGCCTGCGTCTCACGTGTGCGTCAGTCGCGCTGCCGCCGTCGTCATCGCAACCAGCAGGGAGCATCGTGGAATCACTCACCGGTATGTCCAAGGGGCCTCGCCTTGGCGCCCAACAGCTTCCCCGCTGTTGAGAGAGGAGAGAGGCTGCACGTCTCTGCGGAGAAACGAGCTGCTGGTGCGCTGGCTACGGGCGCAGCCAGACTTACCTTGTGCCTTACCTGTGGCTAGAGATTGCGCAGCCCGTGTCGTCGTCGTCGTCGTCGTCGTCGTCGTCGTCGGATGGTGGTGGTTGCATGTTTTGGCTCGTGACGGCACTGACGGCGCTGTTGATGCGACGCACCGTGGGCCCCTGGCGCTGGCAGTCGGGGCTATGCCGCTTTGGGCTTGGCGCTTGGCGTCATGGGCAACCGCGACTCGCTGGGCGGGGAACGACGACGGCCCCGCCAGGTCACGTGCAGGGTGCAAACAACAGGAATCAGTACGCATTCAACATCCTGTGGACGTATGGAGCAATGAGGATTGTGGGGGGTTTCTAGATTCTATATCGCTTTTCTGAAACACACAGCCGCTGTAGATGAAGTGGCAGCGCCATCGAGTGGGGTGCAGGAGCAAGTGTGCATGAATGAGCATGCTATTTATTATAGAAACAACCAACACTGAGTCACTGAGAAGCATGTACTCGTAGTCTAGAAGAACGCGTTGTACGCCAATATTTGTCAACCCAACGGACTTTACGTATGGCCTCGGAGAAAATGGTATAGCGACAGCCACTCATACTACCCCGGCACGATGCATTGATGTGCCGAGGCAGCATGAATAAAGCCTGGTGCCTGCCAAGGTAAGCTATAAATGCCGCTTCGGGCTGCAGCCCGGGTATCATACACTCGTTACACATGATTTTACACTCAAAGTCTCGGCCGTCCGGCCCCCCATGCCTTCTTCGCTCTCCGGGCCCCCGCCGTGGCAGCCCCAAAGTTGTGCAGCCGCTCCCCTATCAGGTACGCCTCGTCGCGGATCCCGGCCTTCCAGCCCTTAAACACCTTGGCCATGCCGACGGCGTTCTTCACCATGACGGCCGCGATCGCTGCCGCCGGATACGACAGCCGGTACACCACTGCTAGGCCGACGGCGTCGACGCCTGCGCCGCCCAGGGCATCCATCTTGATCAGGAAACTCGCCATCAACGGCGGCCCAAACGTGGCCACCGCTGCAATGGTCATGCCGGGGACGACAAACGCCCGGGTCAGGATGCCAATGTCCGGCCGTAGCCACCCGCGACGCACGACGGTTCGCACAGCCACGGCCGCGCGGCTGTCGGGGAAGAGGGACGTTATCATCCTTGTCCCGAGATTCAGGTAAAGCAGTCCCAGGGTCCAAGCCTGGATGACGCGAATGGTATGACGGCCCGCCTCGTCGTTCTGTTGCGCCGCCTGAGCTGATGCTGCTGTTGGCGGGTTCATGTACGTGTGCAGCGGAATGGTTATGTACAGCTCCATCATGGTCGAAAATAGGAGGGGGAACACGACGAGGAGGAACAAGTAGGCATAGGCGAGCTTCAGGCCGCGAAGGATGCTGGACATGACGCGTCGGCCGACGTTGCCTTCTGCAACCTCGCCCCATGCCTTGCTTGCCCAGCTCTGCACCCGCGCCGTGATGCTCCGGAGGCGCAAGACGGAGTGGGCGACGGTGCCGAGGATGTATATCCCAATGCTAAAGGCGTAAATGTCGTTTGTCCGGATGCCTTCCGGAATCAGCGCCTTGAACATGGTCCTCCCGAGCGCGAGCGGAGCGATCGTGATGCCCACGCCGGTGACGGCCGCGAACAACCAGATGAAGAGGATGAACAGAAAGACCCTGGCGCGAAAGTTGGGCGGGACATAGACCATCTGGTACTGGCTGGACGCGTAGATGTCGTCGTCGGGGTTGCCGTCCTTGCGCCGATTGAGCTCGTTCACGGTGAGAAAGACTCGCTTGCCCTTGGGAATCTTGACGCGGTCGGACGCCGGCGCTCGTACGAAGCGCCCGCTCTTGACGAGCTGCCCGGAAGCCACGAGGTGCTGTTTCCTGCGCCTCAGGATCCTCTCTTCGCGGTTTGAGATCGGGGGGTTCGGTTTGGCGTCGCCCCCTTCGAAGGCGTCTCGCCACGTCTTGGGAATGACTTGGTTGTGCTCGTCCAGCTCGAGAAATAGCGACCTGTACCGCGACTGACGGTCTGGCGAATCGGGGCTGAGCTGCAGGGTGCCCTCCTCGTCGATGCGGCGCTCGCCAAACAAGAAATATGTGAGCCGCAGGCCGCGAGCGCACTTGCGGAACCACCACGTGTACATGGCATGCAGCCCGTCGCTTGGCCTGAATAGCTTGACGGCCTGGGGCATGAGGAAATTGTAGAACAGGAGATCGACGGGAAATTCCAAGACCGGCTCGTTGGACGAATAGTGAATCGGCAACACCCTGGGCATGGTAAAGGACAAGCCCCAGACGACGCCGCCGAGGCAAACTATGACCAGGGCGCCGTAGACAAACGCAGAGAAGAGGATTTTCCGGAGCTGCGTCACGAGGTTTCTCTCGAGCACGTCGCGAACGGGGTGGAACTCGGGGTCGTCGGGGTCTCGTATGAAGTCTGTCGAGGAAGTTAGCTGTAGGCCAAACACTGCGACACTCGGCGGCAACGTACACAATACACCTGCTCGCATGATTTTGCGGCACATAGACACAAAAAGCGCAAAGTGGAACATGTATCCCGTGCCCACGAACCAGTGGACAAAGACCGACGTCAGGGGGTAGTTGTATGTAAAGAGGATCCGAGACGTGACGGTTGCGTTCTCGAACAGCGGCATCAGGGCGCCGTCGAGGAGCAGCCCGCAGTACAGGGGGAACACCAGCATCTCGATGCTGATGATGAGGATGACCTTCATGATGCCGCTGGCTTGGTGGAGCGTGTCGATGACGCCGGCTTCCCACACCTGCATCATGTTGCCTCTCGAAAAGGGCGTGCCTCTCCTCAGGTACATGGCGCTGACGGCAAAGATGGTCAGGTACCCAGCGAGAATGGCCCAGAACCGGTCGAAACCTGACCAGTATGCCAGCGTCGGGTCAACGGGCGGGCGCGTCTCCGTTCCGCTCAGATCGATGACCCACGAGCTGGGATCGAGAAGCAGCGAGAAGATGGTCCCGGCATTTCCCATTGCCGAGCTCGCGGCGCTTCCAATTGCCGACAAAAGCTTGCCGTCGGCAAGGCCGAGGCTGACGGCGGTGATGGAGGCAAGCCCAGCATCAATTCTGCCAAAGACTGACGCGATGTTTCCCTTGACGGCGAGGAGAGCCTCGTGGCTAATGGCAGAGAAGTTTTGCATCTCCGAGGCGGACATGGGAAAGTCCATCAGGGCGTACTCCATGACTCGCTTTCCAGCGCCCGTCCACACGCCCCACGAGGCATTTCTCGCGGAGACAATCTGGGCTCCCAAGGCTCCGCCGATGAGGCCGGTGACCATGTCCACGAGATTCAGGACACACCACGAACCCAGCCCGCCGAGCATGACGCCGGCATCTTGCACAACCTTGGAGAATTCGAAAAGGATGCGCACAAGCTGCATCGGGTTCGCGACGGTCCAGACGGTGACCCGGCCGATGTTGTACGGGATGAAGACGCAGGCAAAGATGGTGACCGACACCAGAACGGCGCAGAATATGGCATTCTGGAACAGGCCCGCGATGGGCCCGCGCATGCCAATGAGCTCCATGACGCCCTCAAAGTCCTCTAAGTCTTCCATGGCCTCGGGATCCAGTCCTGCGCCCACGGCGCCGTCTATGTCCCCGGCATCAGCGTCGGCGTTGTCGTCGGCGCCATCACCCATTGGGACATCGACCCAGGCGTCATCGTCGCCGCCGGCGTGGTCCTCGTCGATATTGGCATGTTGGTGGCCGTCCAGGTCACCCCACATGAAGTTCGCGACACGGCCTACCAAGCCTGCTGGTTCCTGATGGCCGTGAGGTGCAGCTTCCTCGGCGAGATTGTGCTCCATCGCTGGGATGTCATGAAGCAGCGGGTCATCGGTCTCGTCATCTGAATGATGGTGGGCCTGAGTCGTCCCGTTTTGATGCAGGGCGTGGCCACCGTTGCCATCGTCGACCGGCAGGTCGTCGTGCTGGAACGAAGACGTCCCATCGACAGCGGGACTGGATGGCATCTTCGGCTCCGAATTGTCGACGCCGCCATCATGTGGCAAGCCAGCAAAAGACCAGTTGTTGCTCCCCAGGGGGTTGACTGAATCGTGATGGCGTGGACCATCGGAAACTGCGCGCGGCCGCGATGGACCGGCTTCTGCCAGTGGCTCTGGAGTCGGCTCGGGCGATACTGGCAGCCATGCCGTCTCTTTCCCCTTTGATGCAGTGCCTGCCGGGGCGGCAGCGTCCAAGTCGGCATTGGAGCCTGGGCTGAATGTCCCGCGGGCGGCGTGAGCTTCTTCTGAGAAGACTGGGTGTATCACTGGCGCCGCGTCAAAGGACTTGGCGAACTCGCGGGCCACATCCTCGCGCTTCGTTATGGATCGTCGGGTGACATCCACCCAGTAGCTGAGCTTCTCTTCGAGGCCCTCTTCCTCGACAATCTGAAGGATTCGTTCCGAATCTCCACCCGCTCGGCGATATATTCGAAGATAGTCGATGACGCTGGCGCGATCGTCCAAGTTTTCGTCGCCTGCTTGTGGAGAGTCTTGGCCGGGCCGGCTAGGACCCGGTTCTGGAGGCCGTGAGGCGTCAAACTCAGTAGAACCGGTGTCGACTTGACTGGAGCGAGGTTCGTCTGCTTGTCGTGTGTCTGTTTCCGTAGCCGCAGGCTCCCAGCGCGTGGGCCTGGCTTGGCGATTGCCGTCGTCCAGCGTCTCATCGTCCGAATCCGACTCGACCGGTTCCCGCTGCAGCTCCACTGCTACCGCGCCGTTGTTGGCTTGGTCCTCGGGCGGCGGGTTGTTTTCCGGCTCCTCGAAAGCAGCACGCATATTGATCTCTGGCTGCTGCTGCACCACGTAGTCGCGCACCAAGATGACGAGGATGAAGCACACGATGACCAAGATCGTGATTATCTGCCCCTCGAGGACTGTGACGATGACTCTATTCAAAGTCGGGCTTCGCGTGAGGTTGCGGAGGAAGCTCACGTCGCTGAGGAGGGACGAAGCCGCGGGAGCGGTGAGGGTCCCGTTTGACGAGAGGGAGGCGTTGGTGGAGGATTCAACGTCGCTGTCAGAGCGGCCGACTTTCATGGGCATACCGAGAGAGCCGAGCAGAATGCGAACGAGATACTCGGAAATGTCCTCGCCGGCCAGGCCCTTGAGCATCGCGGCGGCTTCGGCGGCGGAGGTTGTGGCGGAAGCTAGAAGAGGACTTGCTGGGCATGTCCCAACGTCCGCCATGGACGCCGAGAGCCACAGGCCGCCGTCGGTCTCGTTTGCGCGATAGAGGATCGAACTGCTGCCCAAGCCCTCGTCGCTGACCCAAAACATAAAGGACCAGACGGAGCGCATAAAGTAGGGCAGCCAGCACACCCAGACGCTGATGGTGACGGCGGCGCGCAGCCAGACGAGCAAGTGTCGCAGCACGAACCTGGCCATGTGCTCGACGCAGATGTGCACGGGCAGCGACTTGGGCATGTCGGGCGCGTAGAGCTTGGTGAAGCGAAACGACGTCTTGCAGAGCTCGCAGTACTTCTTCTGGGAGTGCGCGAGCCACTCCATCAGGCAGTCCTGGTGGACATACTTGATGCTGCCGCTGCATTTGCACGGGTAGAAGAGCGGCTCGGCGGCGGTGCCCTCGCCGCGGCATATCCGACAGATGGCCGGCGCGGCATCGGGGGCTTGGATGGGGGCTTTCGGACGTTCGGTTCGCGGCGTCGGCCGCAGAAAGGAGAGGTCTGAAGCCCGGTTGGCGGTCGCCAGGAAGTCGTCATCCATGATGCGTGGCCACGACGATGCGGCGAGTCGACTGATCCCGCAGGGGGGAGGGACGGGCTATCGCAAGGCGGGCGTCGGAGGAATCATGGAGGTGTCAACCGCGTGGCCGATGGAAGGATCACGAGTGTTGTTGGGTCGATAATGCACACTGCGGTCGCGGCGGACGCTCGGCCCTACGAGGGGAGCTGGATTCGCCGTCGCCTGTCGATGCGGCTCGCTGTGTGTGGCGGCAGCAATAAAACGGTCGGATTAGGTGGCTCTGTAGGGGTGCGTGCTCGGATCGTGAGGCGAGGAGGTTCGTGATGCGATGGGGAGAGGGCAGCTGTTCTCTAAATCTTTGGATGCAAGATGGTGGTTGCGCGGGACGGAGACAGAGAAAAGTCGCCGCACACGAGGGTACCCGTCACTGATAGGCGGGAATGTAGAAGGTACTTTGGCGCTACCGCAGTTGTGGCTTGAATCCAGCAAGTTTGAGGTACTGAGAACACATGGGCGCCTGGGCTGGATTCGCCTCCGACGCGGCACTGAAGCAAACGCCCGCCAGGCGTGTAGTTGAGGTCTATGGTTTATCTGTTCACCAAAGTGCGTGTCTGGGTGGTTGATACTACGTCTCACGCAGCTGCATGCGCGATGTCGCGATGCTGATAACGCAGCTGGGCTTCAGCCTTGATGTCATACTTGGTAGCGGCGATATCACCTCAGCTCGTCTGACATGACGACGGCTCAGGGCTGACCCATGTGAACTCGAAACAAGGTGCTGCGCTGCTGGTTGTGCAAGAACAGGCTGGAGACGTGCGTCCAGGCATCCGTTGGAGCGCATGCATAATCGAAGCATATGATCTGGTGAATCTGTACGAAGTAGAGGCGGCGTTTCGTCGACAGCCAATGACACCATGGCATGGCCTCGCCCCAGACGAGAGCGGAGCATCTGAAGGCGGCCAAAGCAAGCTTTCCAAACGCGTGCCATGACGTGCCTCGGAGCCATGTGCTGCACCTACTCGTGACGGCGCCGCGGACAAACGTCGCCGCCGCCCGTGATTGCCGGCTTGCTTCTGCCTCCACCACCATCTTCCCGCCAGAGGTCCATCCTCGCAATACAATCTCCGATACGGCACCAGCTGAGCGGTTCGTCACAAGCTGCAACTGCTCCGGATCCGCACTTGTCCATCGCAGGTAACCCCTCCGTTCCTCAGCCTACTGCACTGCGACAGCCCCTGCACCACCACCAGAGCACTAGGCCAGACCATGCGCTCCATGCTGCCTGGGGCTGGCCGAAGAAATCCATGTCATCGCCTTCGAGTGCCTCGGCAAACGAACATCTCCAGCTAACATTTCTCGGGGGCTGCAGCTTCACTTGCTCTTCCCGTTTCCACCGTCCCTTGAGGCACAGGTACTTGCGGCGGCGTCTGCTATTCGCCAATCCTTCTCTGAATCCCTGGCGCGGCTGGATCTCGCGCCTTGGTACGCCGTCGACGTTTGCCTTGCGTGGCCTCGACGCGACCACTATCACGACGGCATTGCTTGCTCCCGATAACACCCTCCGCCATGGCCGAGTCCAGCGGCTCGCTCAAGCCCGGCAACGGCGCTGCCAATGCCAATGGCAAGCTGAACGGGCAACCAGCGGCCAGGAGGAGGACGGCCAAGCAAAGGCGTGGCTTTTTTGCCTGGGCCTTGAGCCTCGTCGCAAGGTTCGCCCTCACCTCGTCCTCTTGCTGTTGGACCGCCGATTTGGTGCTCTGGCTATTCTGTCCAAGACCCAGCTGACACACGCTTAGACTTGCGACCTGGGCTATCATCCTCACAGTCATCTTCCGATGCCCCTCCTCGCTGGAAGCCTGCGACGAAACCTCGCCGTTTATCTGCAAGCACTACTTCCGAGCCAAAAACGCCGTGTCGCCGCACGTCGAGCCGTACTATGACCAATACGCCGCGCCCTACGTAGACGTCGCGAAGCCATACTACGACGCAGTCAACAGCCGCGTCCTGACGCCGTCTCGCCTGTACGCTGTCCAGTACGGTGCGCCCTGGGTCAAGAAGGGACAGGACTATGCCTGGTCCCAGTGGGAGACAAACGGCCAGCCTCGGCTGGCTCGGCTTCAACAGGTGTCGCAGACGCACTACGACCAATCGATTGCGCCCCATTTGACCAAGGCCGGCGATGTCATCGGCCCATACTACGATATTGCGCGAACAAACTCGCTGCAGTTATTCTACGAGTACGTGCTGCCGAGCTACGAATTTGTCCGCCCGTACGCCGTGCATGGCTACGACGCGGCCTCCGACTTTGCCACCGGCACGGCGCTGCCCGCTGCATACTGGGCCTGGAACAAGGCGGACCACTTCCTCGACACCGCCGTGTGGCCGCAGCTGCGCGTCGTGTATGTGGAGAATGTCGAGCCGCAGCTGGTTCGCATTGGCGAGCGCCTCGGGCGATACAAGAACCAGGCAAAGACCAAGGTTCTCCCGGTGCGACCTTCATCGGATGGGTAAGTGAGCGCTATTGCATGTCGTGAACTTTCGCTGACGTTGAGCAGAAATACCTTCTCCGAGACTGTCCACTCGTCTTTCAGCAAGCCCACGCCCCAAACCTCGACAACGGCCTCTTCAACCGTGGAAGAGACGGCCACCTCCGTCGCCGACGCCACGAAGCCCTCGGAGACGGCTGGAGAATACTGGAACCCGGTGGAGGCTCCTCCGGCCGCCGAGGACGAGAGCGAGAAGAGACGAAAGGCGCGCGAGATGGTTGCCGAAGACCTGGAGCTGTGGCAGAACAAATTCGTAGCACAAGCCGACGAGGAGGCCACGGATATTGAAGACAGCGTTGACGAGATTGCACGGCGCATGATTGAGGAAAACGCTCGAGTCACTGGCAAGGGCCTCGTGGACCAGCTCGAAGCAACGATCGAGTCCGAGCTCGCCGACCTCAAGATCAAGATTTTGTCCATCGTGGAAGACGGGTCCGACGGTGCCGAGGACAAGGCTGTCAACGCCATCCGATCAGCTGGTGTGGCTATTAAGAAGAGAGCCCAGGTGATTCGGGGCTGGCGTGAGGACTACGACGCCGAGCTGCAGGAAACCGTCGTTGGCGCCGCCGACGTGCATTTCGAGATTCTGGACGAGACTAGGACTCTCGCCCTCCAGCAGATTGGCATGAAGTGGGCGTGGACCGATGGCGTCACCTACAAGGACTGGGCCAAGTATCACGAGCTGAAGAGCACGCTCACCCAGTGGACGGAGGAGCTCAAGCAGCTGATTGTCACGCACCCTGCCCTGCTCGAGGCACAAGACGCCTCGGCCCGGACCGAGGACGAGGGCATGACGATTGCCGCTGCAGCAGCAAAGGAACTTGCCCGTCTGAAGGAGGTCGCGCACTGGAAGATCCTGGCCAAGGACTCTACTGACGACTTCGATTCTGAGGCAATGAGGCTAGCTGCGGAAGCCGCGGAAGCTGCACAAAAGGCCGCTGAAGTTGAAGAGACCGTTGCTGAGCATGTCGACGAGGCCGAGTCGGTCTTGAAGGATGCGGCTGAGGAGGGGTCCTTCTCTGCCGAGGAGCTCTCCAGCACCGCCGGAGAAGCTGTTTGGGAGACGGTTTCGGCCGTGACCGAGGCTGCAGCGGGCGCAACATCGTCCGTTGTTGACGCAGGCAGCGTGGCCTCGTTGGCAGTGGAGGACCAGATCAGTGCCGCCAGTGAAGCAGCTTCCAGCGTCATGTTTGATGCCGTGAAGGAGGCCGTCTCGAGCTCTACAGGCGCGACCGAGCCCATCATCTTAGGTGCGTCCTATCCTCCAAGTATGTCAGTGCAACCAACTAACCAACTCTCAGGGACAGCTGAGGTCCTAAATGATGCAGAGCCAACCACCCCCCTTGCCGCAGAAGCCGCCGAGGCACTAAAGGGAGAACCTGCCGCTGTGTCTGATGATACTAGCCAGGCCGGTTCTGCAGAGGACGACCTAGATATTGCCAAAGATGCCAGTGAAGCTGGCAAGGAGAAGCCTCGGGCAACGGATACGGCTACCATGCACGCGGCCATGTTCGGTGCCGCCGCCCAGTCCGTCTCCGACCGTCGACCCGTCTTGGACGACGATGTGGACTTGGACATGATCGGGAGCGTCACGACCGCCGCACAAGCTGCGTATTCAAGCGCAGTGTCGCTGGCATCCGATCGATACTCGAGTGCTCTGTCGGTTGTTTCTGCGCAAATCTACGGCGCCCCGAAGCCCGTGCACGAGCAACTCTTTTCGTCTGTTTCGGCTGCCTATGACAATGCCGTTGCTGCGGCCAGCCACAAGCTCCACGAGGCCGTCGAAGCTGCCTCGACCGGTGTCTACGGCAAATCCACGCCAACCGGCGGCTCCAAGCCTCTCAACTGGGAAAAGGTCGAGTCTATTGCAGCACAGCGGCTGAATGAAGGTCGCCTGTGGGCTGAGATCCAGTACCAGAGCGCCTTGATTGCTCTGGGAGTAGCCACCCCGACACCCACGTCGTCGGCGGAGAAGTTTGTCGATCAAGCCAAGCTCAACTACTACGCCGGGCTCGGCCTTGCGCAGGATCGATACATGAGCTTTATCTCGGCTGCCTCGGCTGCCTGGTCCTCCGTCACGGCGACTCCAACGCCGACCGATTTCGTTGGTTCTGCGTCGTCCGTGGCCTCGGTAGCAAGCGAGTCCGCTTCGTTGGCGGCGCACGCAGCCAGCGATGCGGCTCAGTCTGCCTACTCTGTTGCGACCGAGGGCGTCGTCTCAGCTGCGGAAGCAGTCGAGGATACCTTTTCTGCTGCCGCAGACGCAGCCGGGGAGCAGATTTACGTTGTCGGTGTCGCCATCGCTGAGACCTGGGACAATATGGTGTCAGAGCTCAGCGCCCAGGTATACGGAGAGCCAACGGCCGTTGGATGGTACGACAACGTGATTGGGAGTGCCGGCTCCTACGCATCCGCCGCAACGCAAACTGCGCACGACGCTGCCGTCACGGCCTCGGCCAACGCGGCGAAGCAGTATGAGGCCGTCAGCGAGATTGTGTCGGAGCTGGTGAGCGGCAAGGAGCCCGCCTTTAGCGAGAGCGTGCTGTCCCGGTTCAGCGCCGTCTACGCCACTGCTGCCGCGGGCGTGGGAGGCCTGGCGAGCGAGGCCAGCGCTGCTGCGGCGTCGGTGGGAGACAAGGTCGGCAGCGCGGCGAGCCACGCGACCGATGCTGTCAAGGACGCGCGGGATGCAAAGGATGAGCTGTGAGGGCGGGAGAACCGTGGAAGTGATGTAGCGATCTTTTGGACGATACCCACTGTTACTGTAACGATCGTGTGATGACAAAATGGCTTCGAGAACGCTGAATTTGGGTTGCGTTCGTTGTGAAGGATGGATCCAGCGAGTGTTGCAGACCTATTATCCCATGGTGAAATTATGCTGGTCAATGCATGCACCTTGGAATAGGAGGGCAAGGGAGCACACCGAAGAAGTCTAAAGTATACAAAGGCTAGTCTTTACGAGAAGCTTCTGGAGACCAAGGGAAGCTTTATGGACGATTTGGTGCTTGGGATTATCGATGAACACTGCTTTGCTCAGAAATAAGCAGAGTGTACCAACGGACACGCCATTCCGCGATGAGATTTTCAAGACAGCTTGCCAAAGTGTCGAGGGCAGGAATAGGCGCGACTAATTCGAGATATCACTCCTTTGCTTGTGCCTTCTGCCGAGATCCTTGATTTGCGGCTGGGGCTGAAATGCTTGATCGAAAGCAAAAATGAAGGATGGAACAACTCTCGCATGTGATATTGTCGAACCAACATGCATATGGGACCGGGCCATGACCGAGCATCTCGTAACGAGGGAACAACCCTCGCATGTGATATATTCGAACCAGAACGCATATGGAACCGGACTATAACCCTGAGAGCCAGTGAACATCGAATGCCTTCGTTAGGGAAACCGACATGTGTGGTGGGGATGGAGAATGCCGACATATGTGCTAACCGACGCCACCCAACCATCTCAATCAGGATACGGGCACAAACAACCAAAGATCTTATGTCAGTACGTCTTCAACACCAACAACTCCCTTGCCCCGTCTTGTCTATAACATGAGATGCAACCGGTGGCGGCTTGCGCAGAAAGAGCCTTAAGGAACCCAGTTGGAAATGGGAAGTATCGATGTTCGTAGAACCCTTAAATACACGATATTATCAAGGAGGCCTTGATAAGGGCTATTAAAACGTTGGCGCGGTAGCCGTTATGGTGGCTTGGATGAATAGGGTGGGTATTGGCGAATGTGATAGATCTTACCTCTCACCGTCGTCCAGTATGGAATACGAGTAAAGCGAGCTGGTGAGACTGAAGCAGGCGACAATGGTAACAAGGAGATCACACAGAACAATGTTCATAGTCAGAGAGGAGCAACGCGAACGCTATATTTCTATTCAAACCAAGACTGTCATATCCAGCGCGGCCCTTGAATACGCCATTATTAGCCAAAGTTGAAGAAGAAGGAGAATCTTAGGTTACTTTTCCTACGGGCGGATGGCGAAGCAGGGCTTGAATCCGTGGACCCATTGTGGGTTAACGCGGATGAATCAGAGCCGAATGGAAACATGATGGACGGGTTACCATGCGAACTCGTTGGACAAACGTTACGGAGACGAGCCGTAGGCAATAGTAGTTGTTCTTGAGAGGAGAAATGATTGTGCGGTGTGGCGTCCTGTTAGAGACATCACCATCGTCTTCTGGGTCATCGAATGTTTCTCCCATCTACGTCCTCGTAGTTGCAATTTCGTTCCTTCATAAAACGCTCGTTACGTTCCCGTGCGTTGCCCCGCAACGATAGTCTGAAGCCCAAACTTGACTGATTGAAGAGGAGGTGTTATGGCGGACCGGCATTTTGGTCGGGAGTGAGTCCATGACTCCTCGCTGCACCTGCCCAGTTGCACACGAACCGAAGCTGACGTTGTCAGTGGACTTCACGAGGACCTTGCTACCGGCCGCGACGCTTCGTCGATGACCCGTGAGCGATGGGACTAGGGTTCGTAGCACTGGTAGGGAGGAAAGATAATCCCGTCTCGTTATACTAGAAGTTGGGTTCGACAAACTCAAGTACTCGCGCAATCACCACTCTAGTCTCCTCAGCCGAGGATCAGAGAGAGCTTCTCCAGATCCAACTTCTCCCATTCCTTTGCCCGCACCTTACCGCTTGCCAGGCGATATGCAACTCCATCTTTCCACTCTATCCAAAGCACAGCATATGCCTCATCCTTCTTTAGTGGAAGATCATAGATTTTTTTCGTACTGTTCCACGTCTTGGAATATACCGTTGATCTATACACCGCCACCAACTCAACCGGCAACCCGGTCTCTCCTTCCGCAACAACCTGTGGAAAGAGAGCCAGTGACTCATCGTTATGCAAATGCAGCGAGCCAATGTTCTCCCCAAAACTGTTGCACAGTATCACCACGTTCCGATGTCCAGCTTGATGCCCCCATAGCCGCACTCTTGTCGTCTCACAGAATAAATACAGTGTCTGCTCCGGCATAAAAGGAGGAGTTGACTTCTGTATGTCCGCGACGGGGAACGGGTAATACCACGCCCACATCTCCTTGTCAGAGTCGGGCATAGCCGCATGTTTGAAAACGTATTTGTCGCACCCGTCCGGGTAGAGGTGAGGCTCGTCACGGAGTCCTCCTGTTTCGGCAGCGTTATGACGCGTCCAGCCTGGGGGCAGAGGCTTGGTGAAGTCTTTGTAGCTGTCGCGGTTCTCAAACCAAGTTGATCTGATTCTCCGTCTCTGGGAGGGTGGGTCGATGGGAGAGTGGCTGGTGTACCACTCGGTGATGGGAATCGTTTCCTCGATCCGGAATTGTTGGTAGTCGACTCGAGCTGCATCTTCATAGCCGCAATATACCGAGCCTTGCCAGCCAATCCATGACCAGGAAGGGAGGCCCGAGGGTGACAATCGGCTTCCAGCAGGACTGTCCGACGAGGTACGGCGTCGGAGGTTGGTGTGCTCCCAGTACGGTCTCCAGCCCAGTCCTCGCTCAAAGAACATTTCCGGAAGTCCGTACAGAAAGCCACCCGTAAACGAGCGACTGACCACCGACAGCAGGCCAGATATAGCCGGAAGGGCGTCTTCGTCGTATCGCAGTTCCTTTTCGTTGTAGGTGCTGATCATATGAAATAGGGATTCCAGATCGGGAAAACCAGCAAGTATGACGCTCGGACGCGGGTCAATATACTCGTCGACTGTAGCGCCGAGTATCATCTCCTCGTGCCAGACGCTACACCGGCACTCCCAGTGTAGCTCCTGCCTGTTGAAGAGGATCCTTCTCTGGGACATTTTATACTCCTGATATGTCCAGCCTCGATCGTAATACGGAAGGTATCCTGACATTGAGAAAATTCCAGTGTTCCGAACAATGAGTTTCTCATCTCCAAAAGGAATGACCTGCTGATTCATTTCTCGAGGGTCAGAAACGCCTTTGAGACCGGGAAGGCCGTTTTGAGAGTCTCCATCAGCAGCAATGATTGTCACAACTGCAGTGGCATAAACGGCTCCCATCATCTTCAGCTGCTCAGTTATAACCCCGCAGTCGTCGTGAGTGATGCAGAGCGCATCTGCCCACAGGTAACGCTCGCCGATGACACTGGTCAAGTACACGGCACGCTGGAGAATCGGGGGCAAATATTCCAAGATTTCCGGTGTATCCAGAGCGTAGGGTTCCTGCAGTCTTGCCAGAGTGTCGGCATCGATCGTGAACGCAGTATATCCTCCCCACATGTAACTCAGCGCCACAAAATCGCCCGGCACCTGGCCTGGAACAAGGCATTTCCTCTCAACATCGATGAGCCAAGCCGGTCGTATAGGCCAGATCTTCATGGGATTCTCGCATTTCGCACCATGTGATGACGAGCATTCTTTCTTCCACTTTCTGAGTATATCTAGATCAACCCAGTCCGGATCCAAAATGCGGCCAGTCCCGGGATGGGCTGGAGCGGAATCTTTTTTCACCAGCAGCAGGTTCCAGGCGCAGCCGAGCTTGGAGATAGATTCGTGTATCGTAACGCTGCAACCCTTAAAACCTTTGCTGATACCCACATCGTCTGATTTTGGCTGTCCAAACTCATCGTCATCGTCGCCCATGTGGAGGGACTCAATGAAACTCTGCGCCAATGGTTTGTGGGTCGAACACTGGGTAGAGAGGGCATCTGCGAAAGACCCGAGGTTGACTTCATGGGTTGATTCGGGGTCTGCGAATCGCCGCCAGATGTCTTGACAGACTTTGCAGTCAGACGGCCATTGTGACGGTGCTGGCTTTTCGGGGACTTCTGAAGGTTTCGACATTTTCAGCCTCTGCTAGGCTGCTGAATTTTTGGCTCCGGATGCAACAGTGGAAACTTGCTCAATGGATCTATCACTGTTCCCGGTCGTTGGACCAGCAGCCGAGCAGGATGCAGGTTGCTGCCTGACAGGCTGCTCACAGTCATCGGGTATTGATATTCATAAACCCGCAACCCGCCTCAATCACCTTGTGGCTAACATCATTGTGGCTAACATCGGACCAGGCGGTCAGCGTGTCAGAATTTTCCATGCAGTGTAACCCATGTAGCCCGTATATGTAGCTGTCGCGCTGCCGATCACTCGACGGTATTATGCTGTTGTCAAAAGTACTCCGTATGCGAGGACCTCGTTGACAACAAGGTGCCGGAGGACATAGCAACTGCGGAGGTAAGTTGCAGAGCAACGAGACGATCAGCAAAGCTCATAGCTAGCCATACGAGTAAAGGGCGACGAAAATATCTACTCTGGCGTTTGCTCTAGCATTTCGTCATCAAGGGCCTCGAAGTCGCAGGTATCAGCCACTGCCATCTTTGACGTGCCCCAGATATTCGCAAAGAGGGAACAGCCCTCGCATATGAGACATTCGAACCAACATGCATACGGGACCTGGCCATGACCAAGCATATCGTAAAGAGGGAACAACGGCAGTGGAGGTGACAAGCGGCAGGGCCTGGAGCATCTCGGCGGCAGGGTAGAGCCAATTACCACTGCCCCATCGCCAGCCAAGTGGTCCATCCCTCAAGGTTGCCGGCTCTAGCTCGTCTTCGCCTGCGAGTACGATGAAGGTCCTCGTCCACTCCCACGGCTCGCACTTTATTTCGACGGCGGACATATTACCCTCGCATGTGATATATTATATTTTCGGAGCCACGCGCATATGGAACCGGACTCTGACCGTGAGAGCCAGTCATCGTCGAATGCCTTCCTTGGGGAAACGGGTGGTGGAAAGCTGCGAATGATGAGGCTGACTTCGCGGCTCGTGCCGATATATCCGTGCTGAACCGACGCCACCCAACTCAGTATCTGCTGGATGTCCCCAGACTCTAGATACATTTTTGCACCGTCAATCATCCGCATGCAGAACATATACAGCCTCGGAAAAGCGCCACCCAAACCCATCGCCATGCAACATAATTCTGAGTCCTGACGCCCGCACGAGAGTAGGTGCTCTGGCTCGGCAACTGGGCGGATTCAGCCCGACGCGAGGGGAACGACAATGGGCTCCGGGTCTGGGTGCCGGCGTTTAGCAAATTGTTTTCCATCAATCTTCGATTTCTAGGTAGCTATGGTCTCGAAGTCGACTTGCATGACCACTGGTTTATGTACTATCACGCCAGCAAGAACTGGTGTGAAGCTCATACAGCTCTCCGACCAACAATGAAACAATTGTTCTAATGAAAATTGGGCATGTCGGCGATTTGTGCTGTAATGACACGTCTGGTTTCACAAATGCAGCCTCGGCTGGATTCAGCCCTGGGATATGGATATTCTGGCTCCGGCGACTGGATGAAATTGTTCAAGAAGCAAGTAAAGCTGGGGATAGTGGCCTTGCGGAGTACGCATCGCGAATCATGGATAACATGCTACTTACAGTCGACCAGAGAGATTCTTCTGTGAAGAGACAGTTGGAGGCTTCGCCCGGTGTAGTTTGGTATTAGCCTGTAGCACACGAGTTAGGGCCAGGGTTACCAGTTGTCTTTGGTACAGCGCCCGCAGCTGCAGCTGACAACGGCCAGTGCTGACGTGGCCGGATCAAACGTAAAATACCCGATGTTAACATAGGCCCTTGTCATAGGCGTAAGCAAAGCTGAAAGTGAGCGCTTTTGGCGGCGATGCCTCCGTGCCTGTAATGCGTGCGTACTAGTCTCCTGCTTCCCTGCTTCGGTCAGCCTACGCCCGCCCCTGATTTAGCAAGAGGGTTTTCGTGTGGACTACGTGAGAGCCTCTTTTTCTATAGATTATGAACACATAGATGAATGTATCTTTAAGGGTGAACGCACACTAAGGGCTAAGAGTAATGAGATACGCATGGAGAAATTAGAGGGTCGTACGAAAATTGCTCTCTCTTATACTAATCTAAATAAATAAAATTTAAGGGCAGTGGCAAAGAGGCAAAAAGAATGAGAGGAATAACTAAGAGCTCTATTATTATCTATAGTAGTAATAAGAAACTACCTAATCTTAAGAATTAGAATGTCTCTTATATATTATATAATAATAAGCCCCTTCTTATATCCTATTCTTTATAGTTTTTTTTGTTTTACCCCTATTCTATAATCTATCCTTCTTTCTTAATAAATTAAGAAACTATCTTTTAGTTTCCTTTTCTATTATATACTATTAACTATTATCTTAAGTTCTCTACTTAGGTAAAGTAGGTGTGTGTAAGGGAATAGTCACTGAGTACCTCTGGCTAGGTATTAAAGATGGGGGAGTATAACTAATATGCAAAGGGCCTACAGAGGATCAGAAATGCGGGCTAATTACCGCCGATGACTTAACTCGGATTACGGGCTAATTACCAAGCAAGAGACTTGCGCGCAAGAACAGAGTTCAGAGTAAAGGCAAAAAGATGCCCCTTCTATTATTCTAATCTATGGGGGCATGGTCTTTTATAAAAGAAATCTTGGAGAGAAGATGGTGATTTCCCGGCACCTTCCTAGAGATTTCCGGGGAAAATATCTTCCGTGAGTTCTCGGGGAAATCGCGGGTAAATATAATT